>LPNX011135887.1:80920-127368 GCA_001517045.1 Pseudotsuga menziesii | reverse complement strand
AGTATGTCGCAGCTTGTTCAGCTAGTTGTGAGGCAGTATGGCTGCGAAAGCTACTGTCTGATATATTTGATCTCCAGTTGGATGCTACTTGTATACATTGTGACAGCCAGAGTTGCGTGAAGTTATCATAGAATCCAGTGTTCCATGACAAGTCGAAGCACATCGAGATCAAGTATCACTATATCAGGGATATGGTGCAGAGAGGAGCAGTGAAGCTCCTGTATGTTGCGACGGAGGAACAGATAGCTGATGTATTGACGAAGCCATTGGCTAGGATGAAGTTTGAGTACTTTAGAGAGAGACTTGGTGTTCTCCAGATCGAGGCTTCCTCCCAGAGACAGTGATGAGTCCCAAAGCCATTCTGACGAGCAGGTCTGATGTAAGGGCTGAGCCATTCTGTCATGGTGAGAGGATTCAGTTCCTTCCATGTTAGATATGAGTGCTGAGATTGAGAGCCATTCTGACGAGTAGGTCAGATGTAAGGGAAGAGCCATTCTGTGCATGGCTAAAGGATTTAGTTCCTTCCATGGCAGATGTAAGTGCAGAAATCTCTCCTCGTTGGAGTTGAGAGTCTTCCATCATTAGATGGGATTGTGCCATTCTGAGGAGCAGGTCAGATGTAAGGGCAGAGCCATTCTGTGCATGGCTAAAGGATTTAGTTCCTTCCATGGAAGATGTAAGTGTAGAAATCTCTCCTCGTTGGAGTTGAGAGCCTTCCATCATTAGATGGGATTGTGCCATTCTGACGAGCAGGTCAGATGTAAGGGCAGAGCCATTCTGTGCATGGCTAAAGGATTTAGTTCCTTCCATGTCAGATATGAGTGCTGAGATTGAGAGCCATTCTGACGAGTAGGTCAGATGTAAGGGTAGAGCCATTCTGTGCATCGCTAAAGGATTTAGTTCCTTCCATGGAAGATGTAAGTGCAGAAATCTCTCCTCGTTGGAGTTGAGAGTCTTCCATCATTAGATGGGATTGTGCCATTCTGACGAGCAGGTCATATGTAAGGGCAGACCCATTCTGTGCATGGCTAAAGGATTTAGTTCCTTCCATGGTAGATGTAAGTGCAGAAATATCTCCTCGTTGGAGTTGAGAGTCTTCCATCATTGGATGGGATTGTGCCATTCTGACAAGCAGGTCAGATGTAAGGGCAGAGCCATTTTGTTCATGGCTAAAGGATTTAGTTCCTTCCATGTCAGATATAAGTGCTGGCCATTATGTCGAGTAGGACAAATGTAAGGGCAACTGCCATTCTAGGAATGGAGGCACCTGGTCAGTTACCAGGAACACTTAGTCAGGTTGTGTAGATGAGCATGTAATTCGGAGCCGTGGGATATTTGCAGATGGTCTTTCGAGGTTTTTCCTATGGCATGTAATTCGGTGCCCTGCGACATCTGGCAAATGCTCTTTCGAGGTTTTGCTCTGGGAGGACATGTAATTCGGAGCCTTGGGAGATCTACAGATAGTCTTTCGATGTTTTTCCTATGGCATGTAATTCGGTTCCCTAGGATATCTGGCAGATGCTCTTTCGAGGTTTTGTCCTATGGCATGTAATTCGGTTCCCTGGGAGATCCATTAGGTTGGGCTGTGTGCCCGTAATCAGTCCTGGGATGCTCTTGCGAGGTTTTGCCATGACCACATGTAATTCGAAGCCCTGGGAGATCCTATAGGTAGAGCTGTGTGCTCGTAACAGCCTGGGATGCTCTTGTGAGGTTTTGTGGTGAGGTCACATGTAATTCGGAGCCCTGGGAGATCCTATAGGTAGAGCTGTGTGCTCGTAACATCATGGGATGCTCTTTCAAGGTTTTGTGACGCACGTAATAAGTCCTGAGGATTCCATAGTATGGCCGGTGATGATGAAGACCTGCAGGTGGTGGGCCTACATCCAGCATGAAAAAGGGCTGGCTTTGTAGAACTTCCTATGACGAGATAGTACACACATGATGATGACCAGAGGAGATCTAGATCGAGCTATGATCCAAATCCAGTTATGATGACTCCGAGAGATCCAGATCGAGTGATGATCCAGATCCAGCAGTGATGATCCAGATCGAGAGATGATCCAGATCCAGATGACTTGAAGATGAAGATGACTTGAAGACGAAGAAGACTTGATGACAGAGATGACTTGAAGACGAACATGATCCAGTGATACAGAGAAGAAGACCAGTGCTGAAAATTGTGTCGAGAGAATACCTTCCTAGTTAAGAGGGAGTGTTGATGTATATGTAACTTCGGAATGTATTCTTATATGTATTTTATATATTGTAACCCGATGTTTATTCCGGGATGTTTCTATTATGTATTTGAGTCATGTGGTCATGCCCCGATGTTTCGATCGGGAGGATTAATAATGTAAACAAGTCATATCAAGTCATTAGGTAAGTCCCCACAGTTTAGGGGCACTTGGGTTATTATACACTAATTAAGGTGTAGGCTCAAGTAATTAATTATAAGTTCAGCCTACATGGTTGAGTGCACTTCAAGTCAACAGAAGAATATAAATAGAGAGTGAGAGTCTCTCTATTTATCACTTGTGACTTAGATCTCTTGCTCTCTCAAGTGTGGCGCACTTTTGGTGAAGGAAATTCTTGGGCTTAACAGAAGACAGAAGGCTGCTGTTGTGAAGGGAGGTCATCTTACTGTTTTGGGATCACATCTTGTGGTGATACTATCTTAGAGGAAGTTGAGGGGTTTTCTCCATTTATGGTTTCCCCTCCTAAAATATTTGTGTCTCTTGTCTCTTATGATGTGCTTATGTGATTGCTGTGCTTGTTATTCTCTCAGTGAAAAGATCTAATCATAATGCTAGCTTAAATGTTGAAAAACTAACACCACCATCTGGCAGCTGCGGCTCTGAATGTTGAACCTAGGGTCTCCATTTTTTGTGAATCTGGTACTTGCTCTGAGAATTGTGCAATAAAATCTTATGGGTCTTTCAAGCCATCAAAAGTAGGCAAGATCTTTGTCTGTGAGCCAACCCATCCAATAGACTTGGTAATTCTTGCACATCGGTTTCCATGTAGTTCATAAATTCTATTCTGCCAATTCTCTAAGCCTTCGTCTAAATCAGTCATGCAAGAACTGTCACACTACCAATCCATTATGCCTTTAGTAGTAGGGTTAACATAGTCTTCTTCTTTGGCTGTGATGTTGTAAATATGATCTAAAACATCCTGATATTCATGTCTGACTAGCTCTGTATACCTTTCTCCTTGAGAAGGGTCCAATGGAACTATGACTCTCAAGCCTTTACCTTCAAAAGTCATATGTCTATTCTTCAGGTTGATTACTGCATCATATTCTATTTCCCATTCAATTCCTAGCAATGTTGGATAGGGGTCGCTATCATCAATTATTTCAATGACTTAAAAATATGCTAAGGTACTGACTCCATCAATGTCCACTGGTACACTAGGGAATCTTCCCAAGGGCACAATCTTCTGCCAATTGGCTAATCTCAGCTAAATAGGGGACCATTCAAGTGTAGGTCTTCCCATTTGTTCCCATTTCTGCCTAGTTAGGACATTCACTTCTGATCCTAGGTCTAAAATAATATCAGTCATGTCATAGTCTCCTATCTGAGCATGCAACCTCATTTCTCTTCCAGTCCTTCTAACTCTATTAACATTATTTCCTCTATCAGAGCTTCGTTGAGGTTTGCAAGACGCGATAACTTTCTGTAACTCATTCAAAGCATTATGATTTCTTAATAACTTCATACAACTCTGTAAAAATGATGTTATAGTACTTACTTGAGCTGGCGAAGATTCTTGAGACTGTAACTGTTGTTGCTGCTGTTGCGTAGTTGCTACTGATGTTGTTGAATCAGCAAAGTATTTTTTGGCTTCCATAAATGTTCCTTTTTCTCTTCCAATATCGAATACGGGAATTTTTTCTGGGGTCTTGCAGACCCAAGCCTCGTCAGGTTATTTCTCCTTATTCTATACTTGCGTCGTAGCTCCACTCCTTGTAACAACATTAACAGCTGGGACAGATCTTTTTTCGACAGCAATCATCTGAACATTCTGGGTAGGGGCGCCATTTCTTTCTTATATCTTATCTATCAACTATGGACATTGCTCAATCACATGATCGACTGCTCTGCAATATCGACATGTCGTAGTTGGGTTCTGACAGTCTCTAGATACATGTCCTACCTGATTACAATTGTAGCAAATTAACTAGCCTAGGACTCTTCCAAGAATACCACCACGACCTCGACCTCTGAAATTACCTTGACCTGATGTACTACCATGGTAACCATATCCATCATTGCCTTGTGCATCAGGTTGTACCCTATACGCATCATAGGTTCACTCTCTCATGAGGTCAAAGCTGCAACACTCCTCTTCCTTGTGTCCAACTGACTTACAGAACTTGCAGTAGGGATTCTTAGGAACTTGGACATATCTCTGTAGCAGGTAGCAATCTTTAGGTCGATACTAGCCAGTTGTTCTACAGATCTCAGAATATAGGACAGTAGGGTTAAATGGGTTTGCTGCACCAGTATTCAGATAATTTCTTACTGCAGGGCACTGTTCTCTATCATGACCTTCTGTCTTACATCGATTACACCACACCTCTTCGTGAGTAGCTTTCCCTTTCTTCATGTCGCGAAGCTCCAAAGCCATTTCTGCTAAATGTGCTTGTATTTGGGCTATTCCAGAATTATCTCCGACAGGGGTTGTTTCGATCTTCATAGCAATTTCCAATGCTTCTTGCTGATCAGCAACCTTCTGTTGCATGAGTGGAGTCCTGATATGCAGAAACAGTGCTGCAATGAACCATTCTTTATGTTGTTCTGGTCCAATAGTGAAGCTAACTTGATCCAGCAAAACCTTGAACCTCTGATCAAAGTCCCAAACTGATTCACCTCGCTTCTGCTGAATTTCCTTTAGTTCAGTTATAGACTGCAACTCTGATTTAGGCTTCTTAAATTCTTTAATCATTGCTTTTTTAATATCAGCCAAGACATAGTTCTAAGTACTGGAAAACTTCATAAACCAATTCAAGGCTCGGTCTCTAAAAGATGTGACCAGCTGCGTTGTTCTTGTATTCTGATCCATAATGTTCTTAGCAGTCCAAACAGCTTCACATAAGAACCAAAACTGCTCTGGATCCTCTGATCCAGTTCCTCTAAAGACTGGGAGCTTGATATCATCATTTACATGGGCCATAGCAGATCGAGGGGGGGGGAGGGGGAGGAGGAAAACTGGTAATAGGGGGGGGGACTTACTGAGGCAGACTGACCTACGACAAGACTACTCGGGCTAGGGTTACTTTCATACTGTGATGAGTTCTCAGGGATAACAGATCTTCGCTGTGGAGTTATAGGAGGGCTTCTAACAAAAGGGGTTTCTTCAGATTCAGACTCTTCTGGGATTAAATGGGTATAAGTGGTATTCTGGCCTAGGGTAAAGGATCCAAAAGTTCTCTTGAATCTTTTACCTCTTCGAAGAAAACCACTTTTCTCGTCGAAGTCACTTTCACTTTCAAACATAGGTTAGTAGCACTAAATCTAGCAATCTAATTCAGTAAGCAATATGCATTTTTCAGCCAGGAGAATTTTAATTTTCACACTAAGTGAGTTCAAGTACTTACCCCTTCGTCCTTTGAAGAACTGTCTTTCTGCTTCGTTGAAAGAAGTATGTGTATCGATGGCGAACTCCTTCACGAATGCTTCAAGGGTTCACGTTGTCCAGAAGTCAACAGCTCTAGATACCACGTTGTTCACTCTTTTCAACAGGTTAATTCTTTTTGGGGTCTAGGCAGGAGACTGATCTTCTTGGAAGTTTGTCCTTCTTTCTATCAACCTGGATAACCACTGATGGAATTCTATGTGGATACTACCAATGAAAATTTCATAAATATCAGAAAAAACGTACCTTTGCAAGAAGTCGTCTGAGCTACGACAAGGATCTTTATTTTCTTGTTCAGCAAATTTTAGATAGGTGTCCTCAACCCAATCACTGATTTATTTTAATGAGGGCCTCCAGAACATATCCCTCCAGGTACGACGTAGATCCCTCTTGAGTAGATACTGGTTCAACCGGCAACGTAACCAATTTGTTGGTTGCTTAGGGCAGACCCAGGTTCTTATACTATTATTTTAACCAACAAAAAGACCCACAGTGTTGGCCCTTTTGGAAAAAACCTGCAAACAGGTTGCAGTCTCACCCGAAACAGCTATGGGGTGACGCAGAATCAGGTTTCTGCAGGCAAAAGAGGGATATTACTGTACCTTTAGCCTTAACAAATATTAAACATATAACACAAAGCTTCGACAGTCACTTAATTAGCTTCGCATTTTAGATAAACAGACAGTTACTTGCTTAACCCTTAATTGGGAATTCATAGCGAAGTTAATACTTAACAATATATCTTACTTATCATTCACCTACTTATCAAATGCATAAAACAAAACAGCACAAAACAAAAAGGAACCACCACAACACGTGATATACGTGGTTCTCCCCCAGTGTAGGGGCTACGTCCACAAAACTGTGTTTTATTCAACTCTTTACAAACAACAGTTTTGATCTACGCACTCAGCTGCAAATCCCTGCGCACTCAACTACAGGTCTTCTCAATAATACCAAAACTATGCACTTAGCTGCAGATATATTTCTCCGATCTGTGCACTCAGCTATAGATCCTTTCTTACAAAACCCTCTGGGCACTCAGCTGCAGAGTTCGTCCACGCACACAGCTGGGACTTAACCTTAAACCCAAAAATAGGCCTTAGCTTTGCATCAAATTATCATCATCATAACAACGACAACAACAACCCTAACTCCTTTATATAAGTGCCTATTTATACAAGTGTACTATTACAATACCATGTGTTTAAACCATGGGCTTAAAAACCATGAGTTCAAACCATGGGTTAATTACAAAAAGAGGGGCTTCGACCCAACCCTGATGCCCCTAAGACTATTTTGGGCCGCAACTCCGCTTACAAGCTTCGCACCAAAACCGCGGAGTTGCCAAAATTAAGGACCTTCAAGGTCCGCGCCCCAATAGAACCCACCTCATATGGGTATCTCTAGTGGTACTCAAATGTCAAATATACAATAAAATGGATATTTTTTGCATCGGAGTTATGGTTTTTGAGTTAGAGTGAGTTTCTTCTTTCTTATCAAGGCCATTAGGGGACAACATAAAACTTTCAACGGGGGGAATAAAATCCACTGTTTTTTAGTTATAGTGATTTTCATCTTGCTTCCCAATGCCATTTAGGGACACCAAACAAATTTCAACTAGGGGCATAAAAACCAAACCAAGCAACGAAATTCATTTATGTTTCCTTTTACAAGTTTGTTTGGGTAAGGGGAAGATTACTACAATTCACATGCACTCACTTGGCACATTTTTTAAAATCTTAACTTATTATGCAGAAATTGCATTGTATTTCACTAAACAAATACCTACTTGTAGAGGGGGCCACTACCTCCTAAATGTCATCATAATTATATAAGTATATAGTTTAAAGAGATATTAACAAATGAGTAGTTGGAGCGGGTACAACCACTCCAACCTCTCTCATAATCTATAATTAAGCATCAAAGATGAATATAAAGGTGGATTGGACATCCCTTCCCAATACTTGTGTTTGATGGTTCTGTATGAGCATGTAAACTATGCTTGCATGTGAGGTGAAAGCCTAGCTTTCAACATCTGGCGTCATTTCCTTTCTTCGTTCAGTCTGGGTGATAGCAGCATCAGATGGAGACTAGTTCAACCCTGGAAGAGAATGTGAGGATGCTCGTGAAATAATCCCTTTGAAAAAAAAAAGAAGAAGAAGAAGTAATGTAAATATTGCTTGATCGCTGAAGCATTGTTGAAGTCTTCCCAAATCGCCTAATGCCAGAAAGGTTCAACCGATAACTGATATGTTTCAGCCGACAAACATCAATAGAATATATACTCACCTTGGCCCATAAATCAATCTGCTCATTAAAATGCTCGTCGACTGCCATGATCCGTGATCACCGACTGCATGCTTCTTAAAATACTGTGACCACTGAATACCCTTTAATCTAATATCATGAAGCTACTGGTGGATTCAACGCCCTATTATTGTTCCACTCAGTGATCAAAAGTGTTGCTAGCCATCGGTGGTATGAACGAGCAAGGGTGGAGGATGGTCTACAAAGAAATATGGAAGATTGCTTGTGTGTTCGTGCAGATTTAAAAATATGTGATCGCTAAAAAGTGCCTAGGTCAACCCCTGCGATCGTCTATTCGACTATTAAAATTGACTCCTGTTAATTACCATTCACACATTGAATGAGTTGAGTTCAACCGTATGCCACTTGGTTCGAGACCAGAAGTGTTTCCAACAATCTGTTCGTTCAAGCCAATCGAGAATGTTGCACATTCCTTTTGTCAAATAAATTGGCTGCTAATAAATGCTATCGACTGCTTTCTACATGAATCCGTCCACCAGACAAGATGAATTTGTCGACTGCTTGTTTACCTGCTGATACTATTCAAAAAATTTGGTTCAAGACTGGCATTTGAACAAGATATTTCTCTCACCTTTTTTTATGAGGAAGTATTCTATACATTTGTAGTAGTCCAAATTCCTCCATGACCTTTCAAAGGTAAAATCATAGTTCATGATGATAACATACAAAACAATCAATGCATCTTATCCATACAAGCTGATAGCAACTCCTGGATAGTGTGCTGCATATGCTAGAATTCTCATGGATGTCTCTAATCGTGTTACTGCGAAGTTAGTCAATGTAATTCCATCAAATTAATCTTTCTCTACAAAGTCTCTACAAATAATCCCATCAAAATATTTATCGGCGAGAAGGTTTTTCCGAAAGCTCTCTACCATTTTACAACCATCCAAATTCATCGAAAAATTTGAAATTTTCTTTTCATCTACACTAGATGCCACCAAAGCAGCGTATCTAAGAAGGCCATTAGCTCCTATTTTATTATACACAGTAGCAACTTCCATAGCCTCAAATAGCTTGGAGACTTTAACTCTGTGAGGATAAGACTGTAAGTCCTTTCGAATATTTTTGTATGTGGAACCCAAGCGACAAGTGTGCAAGCTATGGAATTAGTCACCGTGACTTCAAACAATTCAGCAACACATTGGTATAACAACCCTCTCAGTCAACCTAGATAATTTACAAAGTTCCTGTAATATTTGTCAACTGCATTGTGGGAGAAAATTATTATTTTGGCCGCCTGGTTGAGTAGAAGCACCTATACATCATCGCGATTTAAGTGAGTCGCTCTGTTCTTCAAAGGATTGATTTAAGGATGAGTTACAGTCCATCCGTCAATCCAATCAGCAGTTGACCTAGAGTGTTTGTTCCTAACATTTCGGTGACCTATAGTATGAAGCTTTCCTCTATTTTACTTTTGTTTCCAAATTATATATTCATTATAATAAATTCGGGTTCTATATTCATGGGTTTGGTCGATGGTATTCGAGGTCATAAGTCGGTGATGTGACTTGTGTCCATGATGGTATTCGAGATCATTTGTCGGTGTCTTCATGTTGATCAGTTATTCATTTTGATCAGTTATTACATAGTCAAAAGTATTAAATTGATTTGATAGGGTTTGAGGTGGTCAAGTTAATTTTTTAAAGGTAATTGATGAATTTTGAGGGGGTTAAACGTGAGTCTCAATAGAGGCAGGCGATCCCCTCCACTTTGTGTAAAGTTGGTCTCTTGCAAACCACTATAAGTTGAATGTTCATTCATTAAATGTTTTGTGTTGACTGAGTCGAGGAGGTTAAATGTGGGTCTTTCTTAAAGCCAGGCGATCTCCTCACTTTTGTAATGAAGTCGGTATCTAGTCGACTATTGTAATATAAGTCTGAGTCAATCCAAAGTAGTTGATCATCATACACACAAGCATGCATCATATAATATAGCAGGTATTTTAAAAGATGACAAACACATTCTGTTGATGTAATTGTAACTTCGAAATATATTCACTTGTATTTCTTATGTATTGTACCCCGATGTTTATTCTGGGAAGTGATTGTAATGTAATTGAGTCACGTCATGCCCCGATGTTCTGATCAAGAGTTTCTATAATATAAAAAATTCATGTCAAGTCAATGTGGGTAACCCTCCTATTGTTCAAGGGTTAAAGTCCTGACAGTTCTGAGGCCCTAGAGTTGTTAGACTCACCTAGTGAAGTCGGCCCTAGTGAGTCATTGTCAAGTCGGGAATTAGTATAAATAGAGAGTGATTCTCTCTATTTATCACACACTCACTCGGGCTCAGTTGTAGTGCATAGCTGAGAAAGAAGAATTTGTTGGGGCTAGAAAGAAAGAGGCTACTGCTGTCGGGAGATCATCTTACTGCTTTTGGGTTTTACTTTTGGTGTTGATTCTATCTCTGAGGAAGTTGTGGGGTTTTCTCCATTTATGGTTTCCTTGAGGAAAAACACTATGTTCATTGTCTCTTGTGTTTGATTTTTGTGATTTTTATTCTCTCGGTTAAAAGATCCTAATATAATGTTAGCTTAAATGTTAAAAATCTAACATGGTATCAGAGCTAACCTGAGAAGAAGACATTGTACAACTACAGGAACTAGGGATTCCTACATTTTGGATCTCTCTCCATATATTTTCAACCAAATAAGGTTGGGCTGACTTGCCTCCCTAAGGCACGTCTTTCTGTCGAAACAGAATCTGATTCTGAGCTTTTTCAGTTTTGGACCCGACACTACTGTCGAAAATTAGGGCTTTCCACAGAAGTGGAATTTTTGAGTGAGCCTAGGCTTGGATTTATCTCCTCCCCAAAATCAAAGCTTGGAGATCAAGATCAAAGCATTTCATTGGAAAAAACTCTAGGAAATTCAAACCCTAATCTACTCCTGAACCAACAGTGCAGAAATTCAGCTCCAAATCCATATCTGACATCTTGACCTGGTAAGATATAAATCTTTTGTATTTCCATTTGAGGTTCTCAGTTAAGATATATCATCATACCAATCTTGATGAAAATATTGAGGGAGCTGATAACTTCCGAGCCTAGAAGTATAGGATCTCCTTGGTTCTGGAAGAAAATGAGTTGGACTTCTACATCAATGAGGAGGTTCCAGTTCCAAAGGAAGATGAGGCTAAGGCCTTACATAATAAGAAGTTGGTTATGTCAAAGAGGATTATTGTTGATTCAATCAAGGATCACCTCATACCATAGGTGTCCTCCCTTAAGATACCTAAAGCTATGTTTGATGCCCTAACCATAATTTTTGAAGGGAAGAACATAAACCGGAAGATGACTCTGAGGAACCAGTTGAAGAATGTAAAGATTCAGAATGAGAAGACCATCCAGTCATACTTCACAAGGGTATCCCAGATCAAAGAACAACTTGAAGCAATAGATGAAGAAGTGGAGAATGCAGAAATTGTGATGAAAACCCTGAATGGTCTCCCTAGGTCATGGGATTATTTCATCAAAGGAATCTGTGCTAGGAAGAAGCTAATCAGGTTCAGTAGACTATGGGAAGAATGTTCACAAGAAGAAGCTCAAATAGTAGCTCGAGAAGAAAAGATGGGAAGTGAAGATCAAGCTCTCATGGTACACTCCAAGAAAGGCAGAAGGGAAAATCATCATCACCAAGGTAAGCATTCTCATTAGAAAAATAATTTTGTAATAAGGGATATATCCAAACTCAGATGTTATACATGTGATGAAAAAGGAAACTTTGCTAGAAGTTGTCCCATGAATAAGAGTGGATCCAAGAAGAAGAATAACTCCAAAAGAATACATCATGCTCACACTGCTGAGGATAATGATCCTCTGAGGAAGAATGTAAAACAAGAAAGTGAAGAGTCTTCAAGTGATGAAGAGTATGTTCTGATGTCTGCTCTCGCAGGAAATGTCACTCATGGAAGAAAATATTGGCTTATTGACAGTGGGGCTTCCAAACACATGACAGGATTCAATGAATATTTTGAGAAACTATTCGAACATAATTCACCCCATAAGGTGAAACTTGGGGATGACTACCAATATCCCATAAAAGGTAGTGGTAAATATTCCTACAAGCTGGACTCTGGAAAGTCTATGAAAATGAAGGATGTCTTGATTGTACCAAGACTAAAGAAGAATCTTCTCTCCATATCAACACTAGAAGCAAAAGGCATGAGGGTTTCATTTGTAGATGGCCAAGTCCTCATGTGGCCAAGAGGAAAGACTATTGATGATGCGGTGGTAATTGGAGAACAAGAAGGAGGATTATACAAATTGAAGGGCCATCCATTACAAAGCTTTGTTCCATGACATAGTAGAGCCAAATGAACTTTGGCATAGAAGGCTTGCACATGTGCACTATAGAGCACTACCACTTTCAAGCAAAGTTGTTGAAGGTCTTCCGAAAATTCAAGCAAAACATGAAGGAGTCTGCAAAGGATGTACGAAAGGAAATACACAAAGAAGACATTTCCAAGTAGCGAAAGCAAAGCAAAAGGAATCTTGGAAATCATTCACTACGATGTATGTGGTCCAATGTTATCCAGTTCTTTAAGCAGGTATGTATACTATGTTTCTTTTATTGATGATTTTTCTAGGAAGACATGGATATACTTTATGAAGAACAAAGATGAAGTTTTCAGCAAGTTCAAGGAATTCAAAGCCTTGATCGAGAACCACACAGAAAAGAAGATCAAGACATTTTGATGAGATAATGGCGGAGAATTCACATCAAATGAATTCAAAGAGTTATGCAAATATTCAGGGATTAAGAGGGATTTATCCACTCCATATAATCCACAACATAATGGGGTTGCAGAAAGGAAGTATAGAACTATCATGGAAGTTGCAAGAGCAATGCATCATGATCAATATCTTCCCATGCATATATGGGCAGAAGCTGCCAAAATAGCAGTGTATGTACAGAACCGTACTCCACACAGAGTACTTGAGAACAAGACACCTGAAAAAGTCTTTTTCAGCAAGAAGCTAGAATTCATCCATCTCATAATATTTGGCTGTCTAGTATACATACACATACCAAAAGAAAAGATGACAAAGTTAGATCCTTCAGGAAAGAAGGGTATATTTGTGGGATACTCTGAAAGCTTGAAGGCTTACATAATATACTTCCCGGGATTCAAGAAGATCGACATCAGAAGGGATGTAACATTTGACAAACACTCAGCTTACAACAAATCCAGAAAGAGACCTATTGAAGATCCTGAAGAAACAGAAGCACCCAAAATTCATGACACAACCATGAACGAAGAAACTCAAGAAGAAGATCGAGAATTTGAAGAACCTCAAGAACCTGTAGATCCACCTTAGGAGAAGAATCCTCATAAGAGGAAAGTTGCTTGGGTACGAGAAAATATCCAAGGCCCGGAAATATATGGCACTCCAGAAGAGAATCACAGAGAAAGAAAGAGGACCAAGTCCTGCTCCGGGTATGTAGCTTCATTGTGTGACTTTATCAATAAAGAACCTTCCAACTATGAAGAATCAGCAGAACGGAAAGAATGGAAGGATGCTATGATCAAAGAGTATCAATTGATCATGAAGAATGATGTTTGGGATGTCGTCCCAAGACCAGAATGGAAGTCGGTTGTAACTTCCAAATGGATCTAAAAGATCAAGCATGTTGTAGATGGCAGCATAGAGAAATATAAAGAAAGATTCATGACTCGTGGATTCTCACAAAAAGAAGGAATAGATTATGAAGAAACCTTTGCACCTGTAGGCAGATACACTTCCATCATATCAGTACTTGCTCTGGCTGCAGTGATGAAATAGAAGATACACCAAATGGATGTCAAGACTGCTTTCTTGAATGGTGTAGTGGAAGAAGAAGTGTATGTAGAGAAGCCACTCAGTTTTGAGACACATGATAGGGAATCTCATGTGTGTAGGTTGAAGAAATCCTTGTAGGGTTTGAAACAAGTAGCCAAGACATGGTATGGCAGAATTTATGGCTTTCTATCTAGTTTGGGATTTACCAAAAGTAAAGAAGATTCCAACCTTTACTACAAGGTTGAATATAGAAACCCAGTGATACTCCTACTGTATGTAGATGATTTATTTGTAACAAGTATGGATGGTTTGATTGCTGATACAAAGAGGAAGCTTGCTGCTGAGTTCAAAATGAAGGACTTGGGTATGATGCACTATTTTCTAGGCATGAAGGTGTGGCAAAATGTGGATGGAATCTCCCTTGGACAAGGGAGGTATCCAGTAGATATCCTAAAAAGGTTCGGGATGATGGACTGCAAGGCCATGACCACACCTATGGCATCGAACCTGAAGCTATTTAGTGATGCTTCATCAAAATCGGTTGATGCTACAATGTATCGTCAGATGATTGGGTCCTTGATGTACCTGATGAACACAAGACCATATATTTGCTTTGCTGTGAACACCTTGAGCCAGTTCCTGACAGATCCAAGACATGTTCACTTGATTGCTACAAAGCATATTCTGAGGTACCTGAAGGGTAAAGTTGATTATAGGCTCAAGTATGAGGTGAATCAGAAGATTAGCCTAGAGGGTTATGTTGATTCAGATTGGGAAAGCAGTGCCATCGATGGGAAGAGCACTTCAAGGTGTTGCTTCAATATAGGATCAGGTGTCATCTCTTGGTTTAGCAGGAAGCAATCCTGTGTGGCACTGAGTAGAGCTGAAGTAGAGAATGCCATAGCTTGTTCGGCTAGTTGTGAGGCAGTATGGCTAAGGAATCTACTATCTGATTTATTTGATCTCCAGTTGGATGCTACTTGTATATATTATGACAACCAGAGTTGTGTGAATTTATCAGAGAACCCGTTGTTCCATGACAAGTCAAAGCATATTGAGATCAAGTACCACTATATTAGGGATATGGTGCAAAGGGGAGTAGTAAAGCTCCAGAATGTTACGATGAACGAATAGATAGATGATGTGTTGACAAAGCCATTGGCTAGAGTGAAGTTTGAGTACTTCAGGGAGAAGCTTGGTGTTCTCTAGATCGAGGTTCCATCCAAAGGGAAGCGATGAGTCCGTGAGCCATTCTGACATGGTGAGAGGATTGGTTCCTTCCATGGTTAGATGTAAGGGCTGATCCATTCTATCATGATGATAGGATTGGTTCCTTGCATGTCAGATATGAGTGTTGACCCATTCTTATGTGACTATAGGATTGGTTCCTACATGACCATATATAAGCGTTGAATGCCATTCTTGGAATGGAGGCACCTGGTCAGTTACCAGGAAATCTTAGTCTGGGACTAAGGGACATTTTGATGTGACTGTAGGATTGGTTCCTACATTATCAAAGATGAGTGCAGAGCCATTCTAAAGCAATTATAGGATTGGTTCCTACGATGATCAGATGTAAGTGCAAAGCCATTTCAGCATGGAGGATTGGTTCCTCGCATGGTCGAATATAAGTGTTGAGCCTTTCTGATATTGGTTGTCAGATGTAAGTACAAATCCCTTTCAGCATGCAGGATTGGTTCCTTGCATGATCGAATATAAGTGCTGAGCCTTTCTAAAATTGGTTGTCAAATGTAAGTGCAGATCCCTTTCGGCATGGAGGATTGGTTCCTTGCATGGTTGAATGTAAGCGCTGAGCCTTTATGACATTGGTTGTCAGATGTGAGTGCTGGGACTTTCTGATAGGGTTGTGGGATTTGTTCCCACATGGTCAGATGTGAGTGCTAGGCATGCCTTTCTAATATGATTCTAGGATTGGTTCCTACATGATTAGATGTAAGTGTTGGGTGAGCCATTCTAACTTAGGGTCACATATAAGTGCTGTAAAAGACCTACATTGAGGCTAGGCCTACAACCAACATGAAAAAGGGTTGTCTTTATAGAACTTCCTATGACAAGAAGAATCAAGAGATAGCACCTGTGATGATGATACAGCAGAGATGTTCCAGAATCATAGATGATCTAGATCGAGTGATGATCCAGATCCAGTCATGATGATCCAAATCGAGTGATGATCCAGATCCAGATGAAGATGACTTGAAGATGGAGATGACTTGAAGATGAAGATGACTTGAAGATGAATATGACTAAAAGATGATGAGGATTCTATGATGATCCAGATGGTACAGAGAAGAAGACTTATGCTGATAAATTGTGTTGAGAGAATACCTTCCTAGCTAAGAGCGAGTGTTGATGTAATTGTAACTTCGGAATGTATTCAATTGTATTTCTTATGTATTGTACCCCAATGTTTATTCCATGAAGTGTTTGTAATTTAATTGAGTCATGTCATGCCCTGATGTTTCGATCGGGTATTTCTATAATATAAACAAGTCATGTCAAGTTAATGTGGGTAACCCTCCTATTGTTCAAGGGTTAAAGTCCCTGCAGTTTTGGGGCCCTAGGGTTGTCAGAATCACCTAGTGAAGTCGGCCCTAGTGAGTCATTTTCAAGTCAGGAATTAGTATAAATAGAGAGTGAGTCTCTCTATTTATCACACACTCACTCACACTTAGTTGTAGCACATAGTTGAGGGAGAAGAAGTTCATGGGGCTAGAAAGAAAGAGGCTATTGCTATCGAGAGATCATCTTACTGTTTTTGGGTTTTACTTTTGGTGTTGATTCTATCTCTAAGGAAGTTGTGGGGTTTTCTCCATTTATGGTTTCCCTGAGGAAAAACACTATGTTGATTGTCTCTTGTGTTTGATTTCTATGATTTTTATTCTCTCAGTTAAAAGATCCTAATATAATTCTAGCTTAAATGTTATTGAATCTAACATATTCAAGCAAATATCATTCACCTACACAGCAAAGCGCTTCAACGAGACATGATGACAATGTGATTAAACCCCTTAGTATGGAAATGTTGAAAGTTCCTCGTTCGTGACCTTGGAAAGCCAGAAGACAGAGAAATGCCATAGAAAGTCGAAAATCCAAAAGGCCCTGCATGCCTAAATCGATGGAGATGCCGGTCAGATGAGCCAGGGTGAGGCTTTAAACCAAAAGACCTCATTGCGGAAGAAGATTGTTTCCCGACGTTGTGTGAGGATGGGACTTCGATGGACTACTACCAGATTGAAGATGGAGGCTGAAGAGTAACCAGTCACAGTAGATCCTTGTACACATGCGTTTTCCTATCAAGCTGGCAGTTGTTGTAGTCTAGTTACCTATGCAGACCAGTATGCATGGTTGATGCACAGTGAGAACTACTTCAGTAGTAGCAGATACCCAGGATGTTGATGCATATTTCTTTGTTCTCTTCGGGACAAAGAAACATTTTTTTTGTGGGGGAGATGTAGAGGGGGGCACTACCTCCTAAATGTCATCATATTTATATAAGTATATAGTTTAAAGAGATATTAACAAATGAGTAGTTGGAGTGGGTACAACCACTCCAACCTCTCTCATAATGTATAAGTAAGCATCAAAGATGAATAGAAACATGGATTGCACGTTCCTTCCCAATACTTGTGTTTGATGGTTGTGTATGAGCGTCTAAAGTATGCTTGAATGTGAGGTGAAATCCTAGCTTTCAACACTACTTTAAAAAATATTCAAATTAGACAAATTTTGGTCCATGAAACTATTGAGTAGGGGTGTTCCTAGTGGTACTCAGATGTCATGAATCTAATGGAACTAATATTTTTGTCATCGGAGCCTCAGTATTCAGGTTATGGCAAGTTTCATCTCGCTTCTCAAGGCCATTCAAGGACACTAGGAAAATATCAACTGGGGGCATAAAAGCCAAACCAAGTAATGAAATTGATCTTCGTTTCCTCCTATAAGAGTGTTTTGGAAAGGGAGAGATGACTACAATTCCCATCCACTCTCTTTACACATTTTTCAAAATATTTCTCTATTGTGCAGAAATTACGTTGCACATCCCCGAGAAAAACCCTAGTTTAGAAAATCATAAAAATAGAAAACATTTGGTCCATGGAGCCACTAGACATCGGTGTACCTAGTAGTACTCGAATGTAATGAAACCAATGGAACTAATAGTTTGTCCATCGACACATCAATTTTCAACGTATGGTAAGTTCCTTCTCACTTCCCAGATTCAATTAGGGACACAAGGCATATTTCAACCAGGAGCATAAAAGCCAAACCAAGCAACGAAAATGAGTTTTGTTGCCTTCAGGAGGTTTGTTTGGGAAAGAGAGAGATGACAGAGAGGCATATCCTCTCGTTGGGAACATTTTTCAAAATCATAGCCTATCATGCATAAATTGCACTACATGTCAATGACCAAAACCCTAGTATAGAAAATTGTCAAAATAGACAACGTTTGATTCATGGATCCACTAGATATGGGTGTAACAAGTGCGAATCAAATGTCATAAATCCAATGGAACTGATATTTTTTCCATCATAGCTTTGGTTTTTTATTTATGGTAAGTTTTATCTCACTTCTCAAGGTCATTCAGAGACACTAGGAAAATTTCAACCAGGGGCATAAAAACCAAATTGAGCAACAAAATTGAGTTTTTTAACCTCTTGCATGTGTGTCTGGGAAACAGAGAGATGAATATGATTCCCATGCACTCGGTCAACACATTTTTCAAAATATTGGGCTATTGTGCATAAATTTCACTGCATGTCACTGAGCAAAACCCTAGTTTAGAAAACCATCAAAATATACAACGCTAATTCCATCAAGCCACCAAATAGAGGTGACTCTTATGGTAACTGAATGTCATGAATCCAACAGAATTGATAGTTTGTCCCTTGGAGCCTCATTTTTCAAGTTATGGCGAGTTTCATCTTGCTTACCAATGTCATTTGGGAATAGTAGGAAAATTTCAACTGAGATCATAAAAACCAAACCGAGCAACGAAATTGAGTTTCATTTCCTCTTACAAGTGTGTTCACGTAAAGGAGAGATGAATGCGCTGACTACACACTCATTGGGAACATTTTTCAAAATCTTATCCTATCGTAAAAAAATTGCACTACACATCACTAAGAAAAACCCTAGTTAAGAAAATCAACAAAATAGATAACTTTCATTTCATGACGTCACCTGACATGGGTATCCCTAGTGGTACTCAAATGTTACAAATTCAATGAAACTGATATTTTTTCCATCAGAGCTATTTTTTTTTAGTTATAGTGAGTTTCTTCTTACTTATCAAGGCCATTAATGGGACACTATACACATTTCAATAGGGGGGGTGGGGCATAAAATCCAAACAAAGCAATGAAATTTAGTTATGTTTCCTCTTGAAACTGTTTTTGGGAAAGGGAGAGATCACTACAATTCCCACGAACTCACTCGAAACATTTTCAAAATATTAGCCTATCATGCAGAAATGGCATTCCATGTCCCTAGGCAAAACCATAGTTTAAAAAACCATCAAAATAGACAACTTTCGATCCATGAAACCACCAATCATGGATGTCCATATCAATACTTGGATGTCACAAATCCGACTCAACTAATTTTTTGTTCATTCGAGTCTCGATTTTTTAGTTATGATGATTTTCAATTCGCTTCCAATGGCCATTTAGGGATACCAACTGGATTCCAGGTAACAAAATTGAGTTTTGTTACCTCCTGTAGTTACTTGGATAATAGCACTCCAACGAAACTCTGTGATTGTTATAACCATGATATGATTAGTATGTTAAAAACTATATCTATGATAATATTCTTTTAGTCATGTTTATGATGGGATATTATCAAGCATGTTTTATTAAATTTACTCTTAGATTACAATGTAAAAAATTCATGAACTTGATTAAGATATAACAACTTTAGGAAAAATATGGTTCAAAGCAAATAATATATGTGATATCATATTTTCCTTCACTTTATATATAATCATTGGGATGCCTATTTTTCCTTGCCTCTATGTCTTCTTCTATTGTGATATGAAAATTTATGGTATACATGTGTGTGTATGCATAAGTGTGTGCATGGTTGTGGATACACTAGATAACTATGGTTACTATTTGTTGATGAGATGATGTTTATATTCATGGTTGGAGAACTCATAAGAATGCATAAATTATCACACTAATATTTGCAATATAACGCAGAATATGCATTATGTAATGAAATTAATACTAATGCTTTAAATTGATTATTTCTTGGTATTTGCAGAAAAATGTTGAAGATGACTACTTAGGTGATTATCGTGATTATGTTGTCATCGATGTACTAGAGAAATATATCGTTGATAATGATGCAAATGGATCAAATGAAAATTTTGATGGATATGATGTTGGGATATGTGATGAGGAGGAGGAGGTGGAGGATGAGGATGATGATGGTAGCCATTGATGCTACTATTGATATTGTGGAGTTTTTTTGCTTTCTCCATGTTACTAGACACATATTGTTATTTTTGTGATTATCCAAGTCCATATTACGTTTTATTTAATTTTGATTTGTATGGTGGATTCATGTTTACATATAAACTTTGATTACTATCCATCATTTTCACTTTTCTAGATATGAATATCAGAAAAAAAAAAATCTTGTGATATTGGTATTTTCACTATATATATATATATAGATATAGATATAGATATAGATATAGATATATTGTTCACTTTTTTTTCACCTTAATATGATTATCTGTACGATAGGTTATTAATGCGATGACGTTTTATAATTTCACTTATTTTGATGAAAGGTAATTCTGATGTTATCAGTATTATATTTTAAATTTATATATATTGGAAGTTTTTGATGATATTTTCATGGAAAATTATGATGATATTACTGATTTGGATAAATGTTGTCTGTTTCTGTTAAGTTTCTTCATAAATGTTATGCAATTAATTTCAATAATTGTATCTACAATCAATTTGAATGTTTCATTATGTTATTTGAGAACTATGAAGTAAATGATATATGAGAACTATTGAAATTAATGAATAATTATAATAATTTGATATAATAAAATATTAGAACACAATTGGATATGGTTGTAGGTGTTAAATAAGAAGTCTAATGTGGTGTTGATAAGGAAAAAAAAACATGATCTAAAATGAAATCCACTATGTCCTAGATCTAGAAGCAACATTGGACATAAAATTTGGCTCTAAGTTGGAAGTCAACTTTGATGTTATTTTGGATGCCAAAGTGGAAGCCTGACTAGAAGCTAAACTAGTGTCCAATAAAGGAACAAATTTAAATGCTACATGAGAAGTTAAATGAGGCGCTCATGAGGAAGAAAAATAAGAAGAAAGCCGATGAGTTAAATGAGAAGCAAAATGTGGCACTAGAGTGGGAGTAAAAATTGACGATAAATTGGGCGCTAAAGTAGTAGAAAAACATGATCCTAATGTGGGCGTAAATAGAGATGTGAAACTAGGAATTAAAAAGGATGCAACACTTCATGCTAAAGATGAAACCAAACATGGTGTTGATATGGTAGAAAAACAAGACATTACTTTGGATGTAAAACATGGTGCTACATAGGAATAAAAATATGGTGCAACAATAGAAGAAATATTTGGCGTCATTTTGGTAGCAGAACACGATACAAAAAAGGAAGCGAAATTGGTGCAAAATTGGAAGCGAAAATTGGCACATATTTGGAAGTAAAACATGGTGCAAAATGGGATGCTAAAGTGGTAGCACAAATGGATGCAATATTTGGATGAAAATATGGTGTGAACATAGATGCAAACATAGATGCTAACATGGTGCTATTAAGGATGAAAATATGGCACTAACAAGGATGTCATTTAGGAAGCAAAAGAGGATGCTCTTTAGGAAGCAAAATATGATGTTATCTAGGAAGCAAACTTTGATGTTGTTTAGGAAGAAAAATTGGATATTATTCTGGAAGAAAAAAAATATATGTTATTTTGGACGTCATAAAGGATGTTATTTAGGAAGAAAAAAAAGATTTTTTTTGAGACGCTTTAATTTTTGTCCATGATGCATCCCATTTATTGTCTAGTTGGACCACTCAATGTAAAAAATATTTACGCTAAAAACGGACACTAAATGAGACACTAATTCCATATTTTTTTGTAGTGATGTAGCATCCCACTAGGATATTGTTGCACCTCTTTGAAGGAAGTGAATTTGCTTGACATAGCGCAAGGTTCTCTTTCTGAAACTGAGATCTTATTCTCATCATGTCAGATATATCTCTAGTCATGTTCTTGGCCACCTCAATAACCGTTTGTGCCCATTTACGCCTAGGATTGGGATTAGGGACTGGATTTGGATCTATATCATTATGAACTTCATCTTCAATAGCATTAACTGATTCAACTAAGTCCTCTGCTTTGGGATTCTGAATTTGAAATGCTAATGGAAATATTATCATATTTAAAACGAATAGATAGAATGGTCTTACCTCCCCTTTCAAATGGAGGTTGAGACTGTACTAAATCTGAGTATGGAAGAAAGTGTGATAATTCATATGCCTTGGAGGCATGGTTCCAAACACCCTTTGCTGTAATCTTCCTAGTTGAGATATCTGATATCTCCATTGATTCAAGACCAAATACCACTCGGTTTAGTGGGTCAGTATCTGTCATATGGTATTAAAAAATTTGCAACTAAGGAGGGAACATAGGCTACATATTTGAACATTTCATGTTTTAACTTAATACAACCCTTTACTTCATTTGGAATTTGGGTTTCATAATCCATGTGAATACTCAGACCATCAGTACTTTGTAATGAAGAGACTAATTCCATGGATGCAGCCATATAATTGGAGGCTCCTGAATCAATGAGGAAGGCATGTGATTTTGAATAGGTATCCTTCAATGCATGGCATATCTCATCATGCTATTTAGTATTTTATCCAGAATCAATCTTCCTTGTGCCTTTAGGGAGGGAAATATTGTGTTTCTCAAGGATTTTTTCCATATGATCAATGGTCTTCTTCATACAATACTTATCTGTATGGTTTCCTTTCTTACAGTAAGAGAATTTTCCCTTCTGATGTTTTCCCTTACTAGATCATGAGGCTTCATCTGAAGGATCAAACCCATATTTAGGTTCAAATTCATTGTTTATTTTCTCTTTACTTTTATGCTTCTTCTGGCTTGTGCATTCCTTGTCTCACCAGCTAAGAGAGATTGATCTGGAGAGGCTCTAAGATATCCCATCTATATCAGCTTGCCTTTCTCTTGGATTAGAGACTTTGTGAAGGAATCAAGGGATGGAATTCTCCGATTAGGAGTAGTCAGTCTCTCAGAGTGAAAAGTGGAGAAAAACACTGAGAATTATGAGCCAAGTTTGCTTAGTATGGAGAGCACCAATTGCTATTCCTTCTTCTTGATCCCACATTGTTTGCATTGCATGAATAGTGATTTGAATTTAGTAAAGAATTTTTGTATAGTTTTGAAGTCACTGGGTTGTAGTGCTATCATCTCATTCTCTGGGATATGTCCCCTCAGCTCATCATGTTTTCCAAACAGGGAGTCAAGCTTATCCCATACTTCTTTAGGAGTTCTGAGTACCTCAAGGTGGAAAAACAACTCCCTAAATATGTGGATGCACATGAAGCCAAAGGATTCATCAAGCCTATTGGGAAACTTTGATTTCTCAATATATTGTTGGGGTTCGACTTCTTTGCAAATTTTCATACTTTACAAGCATTTGTTGTGTAAGGAAATTTGCATGTCTTCTCTCCATTCAAGGTAATTGAAAGGAGTATGGATTCTAGGAGTTAGAGATGCTAAATTCTCCATTTCATAATTGTATTGATTAACAAATCTTCAAAAATTCATTGAATGTACAACCAAAAACACTACAAAGAAACTCAATCCTAATTTATGTTAGCTCAAATACCCTTCATTTCAAAATATGCACTTTTTCTGAGTCCATCACACCTCGATGGACTTCTCTGGATGAATCTAGAGGGATCAATGCAATTATTCCAAGAATTATGTGGAAACTCAACTACTTTTGTTGAAATCATGGAAGTTTGTGAGGTTTGAGGTAGGCATGGATACCTACTATGATACCATGTTAAATTTTGTGAAGCATATGATCATCATCCTGCATGAATTTAAATGGAAAAGAAGCATGCAGACGAGAGAGAATTGTTTTGCATAGACTATTAAATTAACCATGACAAAATTGCACACACATCGGACAAAGTTGGAATAATATAATTATATTCATGAATCAGTAAATAATATGGAATACAATGGTTTTCATGTAGGAGAATTCAAATGATAAAGATAGGATTCAAATCTACCAACTTAGACTAATTGATGTGCTAACTCAGTGTGGAAAAAATCATCACCCAAGCTCACTAGTTTAACTCCGGACAACCAATCATTTAAGAATCAGTTAATTGATGAGGTAGGTGAACAAAAGGTGCCACACTCCCTTGAATCATGTAAAATTGGCGCTAGAGTGATTGACAATGAAACAGCTAGTGGAAATAAGAGCATAACTGAACATGACTCACTACCTACCATAGAGAAGGTGACTGCTGATGACACTCAGAGAGGGTTCCTAAAATGTAGGGATTGGAACCAATGGCACCAATGGCACAAATGGCACCAAAAGTCATGTTGGCACCAAAAACTCAAAAGTGTAGATGACTCCTGGGAATGTCCCCCCATACTATAGTAAAGTGATAATGACCTCCTAGGGTAGGAAAAATAAACAAATAAACTATGTGGTCATAGGGAGGATTATTAATTCCAACATTATCAAGCCTTGTATATTGTACCATGTTGCTTTCCAAATTTACATAGTCCATAATTCTAAGACTATTGGATGAATTGTTGTCAATGAAGGTACATCCGCATGCATTATGGCTATTTTTTATTTGAAATATTTAGGGTCCCTAGAGTTAGTTCCTTCTACAACATCACTTCCTACATTTGATGGAAGGTTTTTCTGACCTCATGTAATCCTTCTTTCTTTCAATATTTCCTTAGGAGGAAAAATAGTTTCGATAGAACTTGAAGTGGTTGACGCTCCTCTTGACTACAATTTTTGGTTAGGAATATGTTGGATGTATGCTATGCATCTTACCCTATCATCCATATTTCTATTTTTTATATTCCCCCATAAAGGAAAAATCATCCAAATGGACCAATCATCATATACCCAGAATAACGTCCCAACTTCCAATGATTCTAATATTTCATTGATTGTTCAAACTGAACTAGCGAATGAGATTTTAGGTGCAAGAATGTACCCATCACTTAGGAAATCATTACATCCTCCTACTCTTTTAAATTACATTAGTTCGGCTAGTGTCAAGGATGTTTATACTATATTTTAGGATTCTTCACAAGAAATATTTGATAGAATATATCCTTGGATACTTCCTACTTCATCTAAGTTAGTAGAATATCCCCAACACCATCATTTGATAATGCCCTTATCCATAGTAATGTTAGCTTATCAATCCATTCATGTTACTTCCATAAATTTGATTACAATTATTGTAGTCTCAGAGAAGTTAGACTATGGTTATGAGCATGCATGGGCTATGTATTCCTCTCATTCTCTCAATCATTTAGATATGTTTTTTCCTACAGATGAGGACACTATGGAATGTATGGTAGGGTTTGAAAAACCTTGGGAGGATACGCATCAGCGTTCTTATTTTCTTTCATCCTTAGATAGAATTAAAAATGAGGAATTCCATGTGAGACTACCCAAGAATACTAATTGGACCATAAATCCTTTAGCTAAGGGAAGATATGTTGAAGGAAATATGACAAACATTTCTAAAACTATGCCAATCAATAGTTCTAAAAATCCCAATGTTGTTGAAAACATTTTATCAGTGAAAATTGTTCTAATGAAGAAATTTGCATTTATACTGTGTTGTTAAGAATTTTGCAATTGTTTTTCCTAGTAATATGAGGAGTTGGAAGGAATCTACTTGTCCATTGTTGAACATGATATTATAACATATCCAAATATTAATCCTTTTTTAAAAAAGCTACACCTGGTAAACCCTAAAAAAGCATCAGTCATCAAATTCAAGGTTGAAAAACTTTTAAAAGATGGGTTCATCCATCCTATCACTTTGATGGAATGGGTATCTATTGCCGCCCTTCACACACCTGGGTTACGTGGCAAAAATCTTGAAGCCACTCGGTGTGTCCTTGTCTCAAATCAAGGCTGTCACCTTGTTCTTGACTCCTCTGTTTAGGATCAACTCCTAACGAAGCCAAGG
The DNA here is from genome assembly GCA_001517045.1 of Pseudotsuga menziesii. Lineage (NCBI taxonomy): Eukaryota > Viridiplantae > Streptophyta > Pinopsida > Pinales > Pinaceae > Pseudotsuga > Pseudotsuga menziesii. Next base: position 101,302 of record LPNX011135887.1, on the reverse strand, counting down.
GGGTTAGACCCTATTAAGTTACTAAGGAAAAATTATTTAGTATGATGATGGTATTAAAGAGTAAGTTTTGTAGGATTTTTTAAATTAACCAGTGGAAACAAAAGATAACAAGATGCAAGATTTAAAGCATATAAGCACAGTAATGACACTCAATATATATATAATCGAATGAAATAAATCACCAGTGCCTTAAATGGAGTCAACAGAAAAAAATAATGTGCTTGCGTGCGCTTGAAATAATGTTTTGCAAATGTCTCTTGGTAGATTTTAAATTAAAGTGGAATGTAAATGAATTAAATTAGGTGAAAAGGGGACTCTAGATATTCCCGAGGGGTATTTGGAGTATGTCCAAAAGTGAACTTTCACGGATACCCGCAAGGTGTTTGTGGGATGGAACGGAGTCTCGGATACTATTATCCATAATGCACCCATCATGGTGTGACAGATATCGATGCCTTGAGGTCACTTTCCAGTTGTTCCCACTCCATTGGGTATTTTTCCACCACTTACAGTTTGTTCGATGTGTTGGATTTCCGCCTGATGGTTTGTCAATTTGGGAGGTGAAGACTAATTAATCTAGTCACTCAAGTGCTTTTGATTTATCTTGACTGATTGGAAAAACCGTAGACAATTACAGATCATACACAATGGAGTCTTTGTTATTTTTAGTAAATTTTGAAAGAGGTGTTCTTATTAAAAATAAAACCCTCCAAGAACCTCTTTCAGTCCAAGTGGAGCTCAATCGGGGAATCAAAGAGGGGTTGATTTTATTATGATTATTAAAACAATTAAAGATATCATATGAAGCATAAAAATATAATAAAACCACAATTTTCTAATTAGACTGCCACGACCCTTTCTTCACCTTTCGGCTCAAAAGGAGGCTCGTGGGGTAAGTACTAAAATTACTTTGAAACAACTAGATATGGAATATGGAAATGATTATAAGTCAAATTATGCTTCCATTCAGATCATAACTACACTAGATTGAAAACAAATGAATAAAAAGTAAAAAATGACACAGACGCAAAACCCCCCGGGGGGGATGGTGAATAGGCTCAAAAGAGCCTATTCGAAAATATTTTTATTTTTATTAGCAGTGATTACAATATAAAAAACTGAATTTATCCACTTGTCCCTTATATGGAATGAAACCAAAGGTTTACAAATTGCAAAAATTTGAAATTTTTGGAACATGGAGACTCCCTAGGGGGTTTCAAATGGTCCAAAAATACTTTCCGGACAGCGCCTCCTCCTATTTTATGTTACACCTGATAAAAACCAGAAATATTATCAGATTTAAATATGCCCAAAATTATTTTGAAAGTACTTTTGGTTCAACAAACTTTTTACCCAAAAATTCTAAGTTAAAACTAGTTTTTAAAGAAGCGGAAAACGAACCAAGGAAAGCAAGATTTCTTTGGGATCTTGGGATGATTTGGGGGAAGAAAATATTAAGAAATTAAATTGATGAATATAAATTTTTATATTCTAAGGAAACAACCATGCATTCAACAATCTTTAGATCTACTTTCACAGCCTTGAAAAATGACAATTTTCCCTAAAACTAGATCTAGAATGCTTGTAAAAATTTCTTTAGGAATGAGATCTAGTTTTATGAGATTTAAGGAAGAAATATATATGTAATATGAACTATGAAATATATAGATATAAACAAATTTAAATCTGAAAAACAAGTAACCAGACTGATTTTGAAGAAATTTGAAGGAGGAAGAGGAAAGGAAGATCGCTTGTTGTCGGGGAATGGATCTACAAAGAAGACTAGTTAGTAGAATGCCAAGGGAAAGTGACTTCACAAAACAGTTGGATGCCCAGTGGAATCAAGCTAGATCCATAGTTCATCCAACCCCTGTTACCTAAAAACTAACAAACAATCCTGCATAAAACCTTATGAGATCTGGATAGAAATATATGAAGAAAGAGAGGGATTACATGCAAATAAAATTATTTAAACATGTATGATATGAATCTTTAAGCATATATACTATGAGATACTGAAAATCTAGTAATCTTACTTGCCCAGCTATACTCCTATTGATTCAGCTGAATCATTAAGCCAAATAGGATTCAGATGCAGAAATTGAGAGAAAGCCAACGGTAAAAAGCTACAAGACAATGTTAAATCCACACATATGAAATCATTACACAGATTTGGCCTCCAAAGATTCACTTTATTCCAATAGAAAAATATATTACACAGTATTACAAACAGTAACAACTCCTCATTCCAACTCTATCTAGCTTGGAAGAGGCAGACTGAGCTTTATTTATAAAAAAAACATGAGATCCATCCCAGGGGGGTGCAAATCCCAAGGAGACAGACCACTACAGCTGAAGGAGAGTCAATCAATGCTGATCTGAAGCTGAACTAATCCTACTTGTCAATTGAGGGGCTAATTGAGCTGACACATCAATCCACAGATCTTCCAGGAGAGACCACACGTGTAGAGGAGAGAGAGACGGTGCAATTCCCCATAAATGATGCTGAAGATCAACTCTGGATCTATCCAGATCACCTCCTTCTATCAAGGATTTTTCAGATCCAGTCAATCTGGTTAAGATCTAACTAATTTCAATCAAATCATCTGCAAATCCACTGATCTAGATTTTGGATTTGCTCCATTATTCATCAATTTATTAATTAAAATAATCAATAATTGATTTTTGGGGTTTTCTGACCTAAGTGATGGAAAATCACTCAAAACCTGAAAAAAGTGGGTGCATGGGTTTACATGGTGCTCTTAGCTTGAAAATGAGCACCTATATGACTGAAACTGATTATTTGGCCCACTTTTATTACAAAACCAATTTTTCCAATTAAACTATTAAAAAATAACCTAAGTTTTGGAAAAATTAAATTTTAATAAAAAACACTGAAAAAATTAAAAATTTAAAAAAAGTTGAAAAAACATAGGGGGACTTAGACATGTTCATATGACTCGACCATGATGCCTAGCATGTTTATACATTGACACATAGACTCTAATAACCTCAATAGACCTAAATTCCAAGCTGACCACCCCAACTTTGGAGGTATGGAGTGAAAAACTCAGAAATTATCAGTCGTTTATTCAACAACCAATAAAAAACAAGTAAAAAAACACCCTGGGCTGATCGGATTGACAAATAAAGTCTAAGAGACCGAGTCTTTTACAGACACTATCATGCTAGAACATCTATTACAATTCCCCCATGGGGTATGAACATGTGATATAGTATAACAAAGTTTCCCAGAAACAAGACTGAAGGTCTTCTGAAGTCCGAACAAGTTATCCTTGTCCGGTTCACTAGGATCACTTGATAAAAAACCACTAAGTACAACTTAGGTGGTAACATTCTGGCTCCAACTGTGGGACGTGTGCTCGATCTGGTCTTTAAGGTAGGGAGAGGATACGAGAACACCAAAATCTCTAGTTTATATACCCTATAAAAACATCTCAACCTGACAAGAAAACCTCAGTAGCACAAGCTTTATATAAAAACCAAATGAACCATTAAGCTGATTTATTTAAACAAAATAAATGTAATTAACTAATGAAAAAAAAAGTTTTATTATAGCTAAGTACAAAATATAAATGCAGAAAGTAAATGCTCTCTTTTAGGAGCGTATTTTCCTACTCTAAGCATGATATAAAAAGGTTAGGTGTAATAAAAAATCCAATGTAACCACCTAAGCGTTGTATTAACATAAAAAACAAATTCCTTGTCTTTGGTTACCATCCAAAGTAAGGATACCTTATTCATAAAATGCAAACCTGCATGATGATTCAGAATGGGTAGGATGGATGGGAGATCATAGGCATGAATAATGTCATAAAAAAAATTCCCCAACTTGTATGTGCTCATGCAGGCTGCTTCTATCCATGACTAGATAGGACTGATATACCAATCAAAATGATGAGGCAGACTGACTACATCATCATACTGATCACCGTGGCTTATCAAATGATAACTCGTTGCACAAGCCCCAAGTAGCTCCAAATCATAGGGAGCCTCTATATGTGAAAAATATGGCTGAGACTAATATTCCACTGACTGCATCACATCTAAATTTTCACAACACTGTTTCTCAATGTCTTCATTACTGATACCCTTGTTCAGCTCTACATGATATGACTCAGAATGATCATGTGAAAATTTTGAGTGCTCCTCTTCCATACTAAGGTTTTCCCAGGCATCCAGATCCGTGCTCCCCTCTATGGACGTATCGTAAATTGGACTTGCACAAATTTTTGAATAGACACTCCCCTTGTTGGACATCTCATGGATGGGATTCTCCATAAGATTTTCACAAGTTGGATTATCTATGAAATTCCAATAATCATCACTCCCATCCATGTCATATGTGGGGGACTCTTCATCCATGGCATCATGCTCCTGCCTATCCATGTCTTCCTTGTATTCGTAACAATCTTCTTCAGATAAATTGTTACAAGGCAATAAACTTTCCAAACCTTCATCAACATGAGGAGAACAAGGTCTAGTGTCACCACACACCATACTGATCTTATCATAAGTTTCTTTATAGGCTTCTGTTATGATATCATGAAGAGGATCTTCAATATTATCTTCAATCAAGGAAAGTTTTTGGACATATTCAATGGGACCACTTGGTATGTGTTGCTTAGTGGGTTTCTCAAGAGGGTTTTCTGGAAACATATCAACATTGCAACACACTTAATAATACCTCAAATCTTCAATGTTTTCATCTATGGTGACATGAGGAGAGTCTTCAACAATGTGTTCCATCATGGGCTCCTGCTGAAGCTCTTCAATAGGATCATCCTGGATTTTCCCTTCCTCAAAATCTTGTTGTGTATTGGGAGATATCTCATATTCTTTAATAAGCCGCTTAATTAATTCCTTTCTTGAATAACTATGAGGAAACTCTTTGATGGGAGTATCATGGATCTCCTCTTCACTTAAATGTTCAAGACGTGATTCCTAGTCTTCAATACTTTGTATCATGGATAAAGGTCCATCATATGTTTCCATGTGATACTCTATCCCAGATAGGTAGAAGGTACAGATCTTTTCAAGGAACTTTTTCAAACCATTCATACTTCCCCTACCATCATGCCATTGTTCTAAAAACATCCAAATGAAGCTTGGAAAGGAAGCTATACATTTATTAGGAAGGCCTTGATAGAACCAACAATAGGAATCACCCCAAAATGTACTAGCAAGTATTTCCATCATATTGTCTTCATGAAGAATATTGGAGTCATCCATCAACTGAAGGAAAGATTTGGCATGCCAGATGGCCGAATCACCATAATTTCCATGAAATACTAGAATCCATTTATATGCATCTCCCACACCAGTACAATAGTTAGGAAAACCCAGGATGTTTGAGAAATCAATAGGCCAAAAAATTTTGGTTATCTGGGCACCATATTTCTCCTTTAATTCATCCATATCAAAAATTAATAGTATGCATTTGATATAACCATTAAACCTTGTACTGAAAAGGTGAAGCTATCAAGTGATGAGTCTTTAAAGGTTTTAACATGTCACATGGGCTCATCTACACACAACAAAACTTCACAAGTTTATCATATAACAGGGTTTTATCCCTTCAATGGAGTCGCCATGTGAGATTAAAATTATACATTTAAGAATTCTCACAAGAATATATTTTTTTTTGCTTTTCTTTGTAAAAATAAAAAAACTAAAAAAATTTAGTGGAGTCGCCAGATGAAAATTAAAGATCTACTCTAAGAATTCATCAAACAAAGCAAAAACAAAAAGGAAGAAAACAAAAGTCGTACTCGGGAATAAAAAGATTTATCCCCGGAAACGACGCCAAAAATTGTTGCCACCTTTCACACACCTGGTTTATGTGGTAGAAATATTCAAGCCACTCGGTGTGTCCTTGGGGGAAAGTCTCAAGTCAAGGTTTTCACCTTGTTCTTGACTCCTCCGTTTAGGCTCAACTCCTAACAAAGCCAAGGGGGGTAGACCCTCTTAAGTTACTAAGGAAAAATTATTTAGTATGATGATCGTATTAAAGAGTAAGTTTTTTAGGAGTTTTGAAATTAACCAGTGGAAACAAAAGATAACATGATGCAAGATTTAAGGCATATAAGCATAGTAATGACACTCAATATATATATAATCAAAAGAAATAAATCACCAGTTCCTTAAATGGAGTCTTTAGAAAAAAATAGTGTGCTTGCATGTGCTTGAAATAATGTTTTGTAAATGTCTCTTGGTAGATTTTAAATTAATGCGAAATGTGAATGAATTAAATTAGGCGAAAAGGGGACTCTAGATATACCCAAGGGGTACTTGGAGTATGTCCAAAAGTGAAATTTCACGGCTACCCATCAAGGTGTGACAGATATGGGCGCCTCGAGGTCACTTTCCAGTTGTTCCCACTCTTTTGGGTATTTTGCCACCGCTTACAGTTTGTTCGAGGCGTTGGATTTTCGCCTAATGGTTTGTCAATTTCGAAGGTGAAGACTAATTAATCTAGTCACTCAAGTGATTTTGATGTATATTGACTGATCGGATGAACTGTAGCCAAGTACAGAGCATACACACTGGAGTCTTTGTTATTTTTAGTAAATTTTGAAAGAGGTGTTCTTATAAAAAAGAAAACCCTCCAGGAACCTATTTCGGTCCAAGTGAACCCCAATCGGGGAATCAAGGAGGGTTTAATTTTATTATGATTATTAAAACAATTAAGATAGCAGATGAAGCATAAACAACTAAGCAAACCACAATTTTCTAATTAGACTACCACAACCCTTTCTTCACCTTTTGCCTCAAAAGGAGGCTCGTGGGGTACGTATTAAAATGACTTTGAAACAAATAGATATGGAATATGGAAACTATTATAATTCAAAGTATACTTCCTTGAAGATTATAACTACACTATATTGAAAACAGATGAACAAAAAGTAAAAAATGACACAGATGCAAATCCCCCCAAGGGGGATGGTGAATAAGCTCGAAAGAGCCTATTTGAAAAGATTTTTCTTTTTATTAGTAGAGATTAAAATATCAGAAACTAAAATTTATCCACTTGTTCCTTATATGGAATGATACCAAAGGTTTACAAATTGCAAAAATTTGAAATTTTTGGAAGACGGAGACCCCATGGGGGGTTTCGAATGGTCCAAAAATACTTTCTAGATAGCACCTCCTCCTCTTTTCTGTTACACCTTCTAAAAACCAGAAAGCTTATCATAGTTAAATATTCCCAAAAGTACTTTGAAAGTAATTTTGGTTGAACAAACGTTTTACCCAAAAATTCTAAGTTAAAATAAGTTTTGAAAGAAGCAGAAAACAAACCAAGGAAAGCAAGCTTTCCTTGGGATCTTGGCATGATTTGGGGGAATCCAATATCAAGAAATTAAATTGCTGAATATAAATTTTTATATTCTAAGGAAACAACCATGCATTCAATAAGCTTTAGATATACTTTCACAGCCTTGAAAAATGACAATTTTCCCTAAAACTAGATCTAGAATGCTTGTAAAAATTTCTTTAGGAATGAGGTCTAGCTTTATGAGATTTAAGGAAGCAAGATCTATGTAATATGAAATCTGAAATTGATATATCTAAACAAATTTAAAGCTGCAAAACAAGTAACCGAACTGATTTTGAAGAAATTTTGAGGAAGATGAAAGGAAGAGCGCTTGCTGTCGGGGAATGGATCTGCAAAGAAGAATAGTTAGTGGAATGCTGAGGGACAATGCCTTCAAAAAACAGTTAGATGCCCAGTTGAATCAAGATAGATCCACAGTTCGTCCAATCCCTGTTACTTGAAAACTAACAAACAATCATGCACAAAACCTTATGAGATCTGGATAGAAATATATGAAGAAAGAGAGGGATTACATGCAAATAAAATTATTTAAACATGTATGATCTGAATCTTTAAGCATATAAACTATGAGATATTGAAAAGAAAGTAATCTTACTTACCCATCTATACTCCTATTGATTCAGCTGAATCATTAATCCAGACAGGATTCAGATGCAGAAATTGAGAGAAATCCAACGTTAAAAAGGTGCAAGACAATGTTAAATACACACATATGAAAGCATTACACAGATTTGGCCTCCAAAGATTCACTTTATTCCAATAGAAAAAGATGTTACATAGTATTAAAACATAAATAGCTCCTCAATCCAACTCTAACTAGCTTGGAAGAGGCATCCTGAGCTTTATTTATACAAAAAATAGGAGATCCAGCCCAAAGGGGGCACAAATCCCAAGGAGACAGACCACTGCAGTTGAAGTAGAGTCAATCAATGTTGATCTGAAGCCAAAATGAGCCTACTTGTCAATTGGGGGGTTCATTGAGCTGACACATCAACCCATAGACTGACACATCAATCCACAGAGATTCTAGGAGAGCCCGCACATGTGGAGGAGAGAGAGAGGGCATAATTCCCCATAAATGATGTTGAATATCAACTCTAGATCTGTCCAGATCACCTCCTTCAATCAAGGATTTGTCATATCCAGTCAATCTGGTTCAGATCTGATTGATTTCAATCAAATCGGCTGAGAATCCACTGATATAGGATTTTGGATTTGCTCCATTATTCCTCAATTTATTAATTAAAATAATCAATAATTGATTTTTGGTTTTTCTGACCTAAGTGATGGAAAATCACTCAAAACATGAAAAAAGTGGGTCCATAGGTTTACATGGTGCTCTTAGATTGAACATGAGCACCTATATGACTGAAACTGATTATTTGGCCCACTTTTATTACAAAACCAATTTTTTCAATTAAACTATTAAAAATATCCTAAGTTTTGGAAAAAATAAATTTTAATAAAAAAACACTAAAAAAATTAAAAATTTANGGGACTTAGACATGTTCATATGACTCGACCATGATGCCTAGCATGTTTATACATTGACACATAGACTCTAATAACCTCAATAGGCCTAAATGCTAAGCCGGCCACCCCAACTTTGGAGGTATGGAGTGAAAAACTCAGAAATTATGAGTTGTTTATTCAACAACCAATAATAACCAAGGAGAAAACACCCTAGGCTGATCGGATTGACAAATAAAGTCTAAGAGACTGAGTCTTTTATAGACACTATCATCCTAGAACATTTATTACAATTCCCCCATGGGGTATGAACATGTGATATAGTATAACAAAGATTCCCAGAAACAACACTGAAGGTCTTATGAAGTCCGAACAAGTTATCCTTGTCCGGTTCACCAGGATCACTTGATAAAAAACCACTAAGTACAACTTAGGTGGTAACAGTATCCAACGCAATTCTAGTAGATAAAAAGCAAGGTACCATTACATTTTGTACTCATTTTCACAAATTGAATAAGTCCTGTCCTAAAGACAACTTCCCCACACCATTCATTGATCAGATTATCGATGAATGTGTAGGTAGTGAAATGTTTTCATTTAATGTGGAGTATTTTCAGGGTACAATAAGATCTATATCAAACGAAAGGATAAACATAAAATTAAATTAATTTGTCCTTGGGGTACCTTTGCTTATAGGAATATGTGTTTTGACTTTTAAATATGCTTTAGCTACGTTCCAACACACTTTGAGTTTTTACTTCCATGAAATCAAACACAATGTAGAACCATATATTGATGATCTACCTACCTAATATCGAAAGAGATGAAACCATCCTGATCACTTGCGCCTTTTGTTTGAAATATGTAGATATTATAAGATTCATTTGAATCTGAATATTTGCATATTTTGCATTGAGTCTAGATGATTTTTAGGCCTTATCATGTCTAACAAAGGAAACATCATCGATCCTTTAAACATTTATGCCATTGTAAATATGACTCCTCCTTATACTATCTATTAGAATCAAAGCCATAAGGGAAATATAATATTCTCAAACGCTTTATTGTAAACTATGATAGGTTAACAAGAATTCATGCATTTTCTTAAGAAAGGTGTTTTGTTTCTATGGGACGATGCTTCCAAAAATTCATTTGAATCCCTTAAAAAGGTGTTATTGATAGGTCATTTTCTTAGCTTAAAAGAATATGCACATGAACAAAACTTTGACAGAAAAAGAAAAAATTCTAGATTCATTTGTATTCACACAATAGTGCCATTATATAGTACAACAAAGAATGCCACCTCATGGAGATATTTTATGTAGGAAATAGTATCCATATCACTTACTCATGTTTTAGGATAAATGACTAATATCCTAAACAAGAAATATAAAAAAGTGACAATATTGATTTTGTGATTGATAGGTTAATCCATAAGGTTAACATTCAACCCTCAATCACAAGTTTATGTACATGTATCAGCTAAGAAATAAACAAAAATGACTAAGATTATATGTTGGATATTTCATAAGCCTTCATCTATGCTCTGATGAAAAATAGTCAAATTAGGTGTCGAATGGTTAAAATGAAATGAACCAGAAGAGAGCTAAAATGATGAAGTACATAGTTGCATTTTTTAACATTCCTTGTCTACTTGACAATTCCATCATTTTCCAAGTGATTTAGCTAGACGAGGTTGGTGTATTATTCTAATTGGTGGAAAAATAATATCACCATTCTACAATTGGTGAATTATCATTGAGGTTCTCTCTAAATATTTCAACACTTATTTGTGTCGATCAACATCCGAGTGCATCATGTATTTGAGTCTATCATATTCATATTTTTTTTTCCCATTTGGCAATTTGGAGTCTTTCATCTACATACTTTTGTCCATATTCAGAGTTTTGTTTCAAAGTATTCCATCTACAGATTTTTATTTTCCAAACTTGAAGTATGACAACTATTATCAATATTCCCCCCTTTGTCAACTGAAATGTGAGAAGATATGGGTTTTCATGTGGGTTACCCTAAACCAATTTCACCACTATGTCATTTAGATTTAAGTACTCCCCCTTAAAATGAAAGAGATTTTTGGAAATGTATCCCCCCCTTAAGATGCAAGAGAGTACCATTCATATTTCAAATCAAAGTGGCAATCTGTAAATAACCACATGTTATCTCATCTCGTGAGGGCCTTTTAGAAAAAAAAATATCGTAGAGCAATAACAATAAATAATAAATAAGATGCAACTATTAAAACACATTACAAGAGAGACATATATATGACGTGGTTCACCCAATATGGGTTACGCACACATAGAAATTGTCATTCCTTTATTATTATACCATCCAACAAAATTAAGGGATACAACCTACAACAAAACTACTGCAGTTCCTCTTCACTCTCTCATAATCTATCTCACACAATCACATAGATTGTTTTACAATGCTACAATACAATACAATACCCAGCCATATTATAATTCCTTCCTTTCATAAAGGGAATACCATGGGAAAATACCATGGGATTCCCAAAACCATGGGCCCATAAATCACCCATTATTGACCAATTCATGACTCTTAAATTACAACATTTTACAAGGAAGTTTTTCCTAAATGTTTTCTACGAGGGATCTTCCCCTGAACCCCCTCGATGCGGGGGGATCCCAAAATAGTCACCTCCCCCTTGGAACACCCCACACCCCCCCATCTCGTGTTGGGATCCAAGCACGGCTGAAATAGAATCTATGAATCAGGAAGACCAGGCTCCACAACCAATAGGTCCATGCCCGAAAGCTACGCCATAAGGGAACTACATATTCTATGAGGTAGAAAAAACTATGTGCTAAAAGATGAGTCATTACTCAAGATTGTACTCTCCATTAAGGATGATGTATTTTCTTGGTTGTTGATGTCCATTGCCAAGAATTGATCCACCCATAGTGAATCTTTAATCTCACATGCTTGTTTCTCTTGGAACATTTTTTTGATGCACGTTTTTTCTTACCAAAATGTTGAAAATGATGGAGATGAAAACACTTTGTCTCCAAATGGCTAACTCGATGACAATGCTAGCATTCCAGAATTTCTTCCATGTGTTTTTCATCAATTTTTTGAATAACTTCTTCATTGAATTTTGGATCCTTTTCATTAATGAATCTCACACTCACAAATTGAATTGGTTTGGAGTATTCTAGAATATGAAAAGCCACATCATTTTCATATCCGAGTCATTTTCTGTGCTTGTTATTGTTGATTCCTTCCCAAGGTTTGATGATGGGATTGTAAATATCATTCTAAAGTTGTTTCTTTGAAATCATTGCAAGTTGATTCTCTGCATGTTGCTACACCATTGAATTTTTTTCTTCATTGAACTCAAAAGAGAATGATTGAATAATAGTTTCATAGATAACTTCATCTTCAAAGGATATTGATTTTGGAGTTGGATTACTAAGTTTCTCTTGCACACTTTGGTGATCTGAATCATCATTATCATTATAGAGGGAGTTGTTTTGAACAAATACTAGCTCAAAATTTTGTCAATGTTGGACCGAATTGAAATCACCATCTTCAAAATTGTTTACCGAGAATTCCTTTTCATCACTAGATAATGAATCATTAGTCATATTCTCTCCTTCACCAAGTTCTATTAGGTCATTTGTATCACAAGTAGCATCGACCTTTTGAAGTAGATCAAATCTATGACAACTTGCATCAACTTATTTAATTAGATCACATGTGTCACAAGATTCATCGATCATTTCCTTTCTAAGAAATTTTAGTTGAAGAAAAGTAATTAACTTCTCCTTCATTCCAATTTTCTCTTAAAGTTCAATGATTTGATTTTTTATTTTTCTAAGGATTCTTAAAGTTCTTTGATCTCCTTATTAGCATTTTGTAATTTTTTTTCTCTTTTACCTGCTGTCACACTCGCTTGATCTCGCTTGATTGCTTATATATTTTCATGCTCACTTGCATTTATGTCACGCTCGCTTTCTTATAAGTCAAATTTTAGGGTGCCAGGCAAAAATAATCATGCACCGTGAAATGTGTTTTTGCAATTATTAATGGACACAACAATTTCAATTAAGACTTAGAAATTCAAGGGTATCCAGCTCAACTGAAAATGCACCCAAAGATTACAATTCAACTCAACTAGATTTTGATTTGACACTTACAAAAACAACTATTTGCAAGTATGTTGCATAAAGTTGATGTTGATTTCCAATTTGAATTGATGTTCAAGTCCCTTGATGTGAGATGCTCCTTTGATTAATCGCTTGATTGAGTTGTCCAATTCTTGAGGATTTGTTGTTGAATGCTTGAATGTGCTTTGAGTTATCCTTTAATTAATTTGATGTTGCTTGATTGGATGTGCCTGATTACCTTAAATGCTAAAATTGCAATTGAATCTATGGCAAAACTATACATCACACAAACACAAATTGTCTTTAAACCCCTTATTCAATTTCTAGATGATGTAAGACAAAACCTCAAAACTTTTAGTTTTTTTAAATCTCCTCCATATATCCTCTGGAAAAAAGAACTTAAATATTCACCTCTTTTTACATACTAAGAGCTCCTCCTCCTTTGAAAAACTTAAATTCTCACCTAAAATTACAAGCATTCAACAACATTCTCTCAATACTAGTTGGAAAAAAAGCTAGCTTTCGATTATAATTGTTTTAATGAGAACAACTATCCAATAAACTCTTATGAAGGAAGGGATTTCACTTACAAAAGTGAGCCTCCTTAGAAATCCCAATAAAAAAGGAATTCACCCTTAGGACTCCCATGAAGCTTCATAAAAATAATTCAAAAAGAAATAGTCTAAAGAAGCGACTTTTTTTACTGATTTTTTTGGTTTCTTCGGTAATATTTTTAGGTGAATCCGGTAATGATTTCTAGGGATTCCACATAAAAATTATTAAAGTTGCATGATTTGGTTGCACCAAGGGTTTATGATAGTGTTGAATCTATTTTTGCACTTAAAAAAAACAATTTTAATTGTATAAACATTTGAATTAAAAAAAAAACCGAATTCCGACCACGAACTACCTGAAAAGTTAAACTCCCTTGTAAACTTTTTCTTATGACATATAAAGACAAATATGCATAGATTTTGAAATGAATTAATTTGAAATGGCATGTGCATAAGTTTTGAAGTTTTATTACTTTTGACATATGAAGAAACAAAAAAGTGGATGAAAAATGTGAAGGAACTTTTCTAGCAGTTTGTGGTTGGAATTAGGTTTTTTTTTTTCTTCCATTCAAATGTTTATGCAATTCGGATTGTTTAAAAACTTTGGTTATTGGTTTATTTGTCTTCATATGCCATCAAGAAATTTTTACAAGTGCTTCTTTGTTTAAGAAATGAGAAAATTTTTTTGTTTAAAGTATAACAAACATGGAAACTATATTTGGGCGCTCAGAGAGATTTTGAACACATGTTGGGTCTTTGAGCATAAATCAATCTTGGAAAGTTGATCTCTTAGAAGTCACGTGAGAGATTAAGAGGGTTTCCTGCGTAGATGCCACTGGACATGGAACAAGGGTTTTGATGAAACAAAACTGCTTCACGTGTGAAGAACTGATGTTGTGTTGGGTGGAGATCGCTGAGAGGAATCATTGTCACAGCAGATGAAGTCACAACTCCTCATACAAAATCTGAGGTAGATTGCCTTCTCTTGGAACTGGTTTTCTTCAGGATGATTGAAATTGACTTACATCTGTGTGATACAAAAGGTATATATTGCTGAGGAAACATTGCACCAAAGGCTTGGCATGAACAAAATCAAGCAATGGAATATTCAACACTGTATTTCTGAGAAGCATAAGATGTTAGCTAGAAGACCTTGTAATCAATGAAAATTTATAATAAGACTTCAATTTTAAATATGGATAGCTTTGAATGATAGATTTGTCAAATAGATTGAACATCACATCATCTCTAATGGAGATCTGAAATAGATAGTTAATTTGCAAAAGGAAAAGATGATCGATCAACACGATCTACTCGAAAACACTGAAGATTTGGACTTGAAAAAAATTCTAGGCATACAAATATTTCTCAATGAATGGAATGAGAGATTATGTAGGTCTATGATCAATACATGGACATCTCTTGAACATTGAGTAGAAGAACATTGGAGACTTTAAATGCACCATTGGTGCACATAATCACCATCACTTAGATATCATCCACTAATGTATATAAGCTCCACCCAGATCAAGGATAATTAAAATATATGCAATGATAAAAATTACCATAATTGAACATCTTGTTTTGATGGATGTAGGTCTTCCCTGAACCAGCTGCAACTTTTTAAACAATGGCTCAATTTCTCACTTGTGGCTTGGGTTGACTTGCATGACCTGTATACTTAACATAGATATCACATAATATAAGTACTAAAGGTTGCTTTTGGACCACGTCCTCGTGTTCAATTTTTAAAAATAGGTTTCTCGAATATGCCTTTGTGAAACCTCATCCCTAAGAATCAGTACAAGTGGAAATCGAATTCCCCTATCCTAGGGATGATCCCTCAACCTTCTCCTTTGAATTCTCAACCCACACTATCCTTTGAGGCCTTTAAATAGTGGCTCACCTTTCATGATAAAGGGGAGGAAGGTTGTGATATAGAATCCAAACTTTGTCGAAATAATATCAGACTTTCTTGAGTCGTTAGAGGCAAGGTGAAGCTTTAGGCAAGGTCCCATTGTGAAGATCTCCCAACACTAAGGCTTGGTTGTGATCTCTCTTTCATTGTTTATTAATGCAAACATTGTTTCTTTCACATAAACATTGTGTATTTCATTGTTATGCTTCGTTTAGTGTTTATTTTTTTGGTCATTTACATAGAATTGTAGATTATCTTGTTACTCTCATATGGTTTGGTTCATTTATGTCTATTGCAGGTTCATCCACCGCATAGCTCAAGCACAACAAGTTCAGACCTTCGCACCTTCCTCTTAAAATATATGAGAGCAACTAATTCAAGTAGTCTAAATTTCTACGGAAAGTTTCTTTGTTACGTAGTGTGTTTTGTTCTAGATTTGAGTTATTCAAACTAGGGAAAGAACATTTGTCCGCATTAGCTGATAATTTCCATTAACAAAAGTGGTGACTCTATTGTGGAGATCGAATTCTTGGACTTGTATTAATTTGAATCTTCATTTGAAATTTCAATTGATAGATATGATTGTTAATTTGATAATTTACTTTGAAATTGGTAGATTTGCCTCTGATTATTCATGCTCTTGTCTTCATTTTTCATTTGGATTCATTATTCAGGATCTAACACATTTATTTTTTCTCCCTTTTTGTGTTTTAAATATCATTTTGGGCCACTACACCTGGGCTAAGAATAAAGTGTGGCCACGACTCCTTTTATTAGAAAAACCTGCAGTGCCACCTCCTATTTCTTGTGTACAAAGAGAGGTTCCACCACTTTGTATCTATTTGCAAGGAGCAGTACCAGGCTGCCAAAGCTTTGTATCTATCTAGAAAAGCGTGGTACCAGGTAATTCCATGATACCTACTTTGATTTTTAGATTTAGAATACAAGTTTCATATTTTAAAGGTCTATTTTTGATAGTTACTATCATCGATTGAAATCTGGAAATGGTTATGTTCTTGTTTTGGTCTTCTCTTCAAGAATTATGATTGCTTTTGGATTTTAAGCTTTCTTTTTTTCTTTGATATAAATTTAGTATCTTGGAAAGAATTTTTTTTGTTTTAGATCTCTGATAGCTGTTACATTTGACAGAAAGGAAAAGATCCCTTTCCCTTATTTTCTTCATAATTGTAAAAGATTTTTTGAATACTTTTTATTACAAAAGTTGAGAAAAAAATCATAAAAATGTTAGCGTAGGGAGGAACCTTAATTAATCTCAAAAAATTTCAAGTGTTCATTGTGTGTTTTTTCTTTTCATTAAAACAAAAGAACAAAAAAACATTGTTTTTAGTTTATCTCTCTTTTAGTTGAAGAATTAAAATTTTTTGTTTGAAAAGTAGTAGCATATTTTCTTTTAAAGAGATCTCATTTTATTTTCAAATGGAATTAGAAATATTTGTTTGCTTGAATTAGGAACGACAAGAAATAGTTCGATTTCATTTGATTGGGATTTTCTTGTGTTTTTAAAATAAAAAAGAATTGAACCTCTATCTTTCTTTTAGGTAGGGCATACTCGAAAGCTAAAGTGAAAAATCTGCACTTGCATATCTGCATAATTTTATATTCAATTTTTCACCTCATGCATCCACCTAAACATACAAGATAAAATAAAGCGCTAGTATAAGTTAAAATATTTAGCAAGGTCTAATAGGCTAGAGATGTGTTCCAAAGTATTTAAACATAGTACATGTCATTTATTGCCTGCATTGCATCTCAAGAATCGTGTGTTTATTCCACGTACTAGTTGGTATATCAAATGGCCTTTCACGTACCCTTGAGTTATATACAAATGTACTGCATGTACTCAACAGTATATAGGAAGACCCCTGTGGTGCGGTTATGCATTTGAAAACACTACTATGTATTTTATCTCCCACGTGCCTTGAGTATATAGAGAGACACTCTTAGGGGTCCTAAGACCATATGAGAAAATCCCTTTGACAGTCTTATCATCGCAATACACTGAGAACAACACTCAGAGAGATAACTACGCACGTACCGTCCATGTAGTTGGGTATTCGGCCAAGTGTATGGTCCCAATCCTCCTTGTCACGCTCTACTATTGGACCCTACATTATATAGCGAGTTGTGATGATCTGATAATCCTATGAGGATCCAGCACTTCAATCCCCTCCTATGAAATATTTTTCTTGTTTCATTAATTTTAGTATTGCTTGTTTTTATTGATTAGTTAGAGGTTTCTTTTTTAGATCAATTTGCACTATAAAACTAGTTGATTTCCCTTGGATATGGTCCCATCGTATACTAGGATTATCACATGAGTATCGTTTGAATCCTACTACTCGATACCCTATGGAATGAGAGATGGATATTAATTATGAAATGGGAACTTCATCTATCCCTGAATTAGAAGGGGTTCTTGTTATAGAAGAAGGGGGTGAGTTCTCTCCCCCTGCTAATGTTCCTATTACTAATTATTCAGTACCACCTATAATGGAACAACCCTCATCCCAAGATCCATGTTTTTCCATGCATACCCCTACAGGGACTATGTTCAACCAGTTCCACCCCAATGATTCAATTTCTACTATGGTTGGTCCAACTGCTTCATTATGGGGAGCCACTTTAGGACAAGCTATCTTTGAATTGTTTCTACTACTGTTGCGAATGTCTCCTCGATGGAGATAACCCCTCACCCTAGAAGGGGTTTACCTTATCTTATTCTAAGTGATCTCCTTGGTATGTCTTTAAACATCCCTTCTAGTTCAATTTTGGCTAATTCTTCTTTTGCTCTGATGGTCACTAGAGTCACCACTCCAATGGGGATTTCACAATCTTCTCCAAATCCAACACCAAATTCTTCATTGAGTAGTGCTCTTATGTCTTTGATTTTTTTAAATGTTGGAAGTCGGTATTTTCCTTCCACATCCTACGCAACTAGAGGACCATACATACTTATTTTACATAACATTTCAATACCCGCACCTCAATTTGTAGGATCTAGTGGAACCGCTTGTTATGGTCATGTTTCACAACCACCTACATTCGCATGGGTTCTACCATAAAATCCCAATACTGGTAACCAATACTATAAATGGGAGAAGTATAATAACCCTTTTATATGTTCCTTACCCAAAAGGTGTTACCAATCAATGAACACAGCCTACTTATGGAGCTCAATCCTTTCCTAACCTGTGTCAACTGTTTGACAAGAAAAACACTCCCAATTACCAACAATATGCATGTTACTATGGCCAACCTCAGTCGACCTATGGTCCTACTAGGGTCTCCATTCCTTATCAATATTACAATTACTCACAACCCAATAGGAAACTTTCTTTTTTTACAACATTGGATTTGTCAGAATTGTCCAAATTGATCAATGATCCCATTCTACACGACCCTTTTCGACCAACTATTCCGGTAAAGTTTCCATCAGACATTCCAAAGTTTGATGGAAAGTGAGGAGAAGATCCTAAAAATCATGTCATGACCTTCCATTTGTTGTGTTCGTCAAACTCCTTGATGAATAATTCCATGCATTTCTAGCTCTTCTATAGAAATTTAACCAGTATGGCCACTAAGTCGTACATAGAACTTCCACAACATTCATTTGTGGATTTCAATTCGTTGGCAACAACATTTCTTATGCATTTCCAGCTACCAATCTGTTATGACTTCCCTTCGGCAAAATACCTCCACCCACATATCTGATCACATTCATGAGTGTGGGAGGAAAATAAGGTTGATCAAGGATCCTATTCTAAATCATTTGTTAGCTAACTAGTTCACAAAGTCATTGTTTCCCCCTTTTGCAAGAGATGTGACTATGGGAGGTGTTGTTATCGAGGAACAGGCTATTAGCCATGCATAGTGCTTAGACTTGGCACTACAACAAATTTGACTTTTAAGGGGGTTTGTCTTCTTCCTCCAAAGCTAACTTTTGGGGATGGTTTTGGCTTTGGAGGTAGTATTTACAAAACCAACCCTAATAACACTGATGCTAAAATTTTGGACTTTTAGAGGTATTTTTGGGAGAAATCAAAAGCAACCCTAAAAGTGAATTTTGGGGGTGGTTCTTGTTAAATTTTCATATGCTTAGCTAAGACATCAATATATCATTTCATTTTTCATAATAAAAGCATATAAAACAGGATCACTGAAAGAAACAGTATCACAAGAACAACACAGATTTATCCTGGGAAAACCCTAAAGGGAAAAACCCAGCAAAAGCTTCCTCAATATAGATGCCCCAAAAGGGAAAAAGGTAAAACCAACAAGGAGATCAAAAACCTGATTCTCCTCCTTCTCCAGCAACTTCTCTCCTCCATAAGTGCGCTATTCCAAGTGAGTGTGTGTGTCTCAAATGAGGAGCACTACACCTCTATTTATATTCATCCGTTTACTTAAAGTTTACTCAATTAACATGTCGGCTTAAGTTAACTCATGTAGGCTTGAGTTACACATGTAGGCTCAAGTAACCAAACTGGGGTGCTGATGAACCACCTTTACAATTAGAAGGGACTACCTCATGACTCTTATTAGTTCTTCCGATTAGGAGCATCGGGGTACAATGTAATACAAATGGTTCTCCCGGTTGGACCATCGGGGACCACAAAAGATACATAAATAATATTCTTTGAAGTTACAATATTTCAACACTCCCCTTTAACAAGAAGGGTATTCTACATCAACAACAACAATAGTAGAGATAGCGGACATCATCAACATCAGCAGGGCAACACATCTATAAATCATTGGAAGCTTTTCAACATCATGTAGTCTTCATCTTCAATCTTCAGTATTCATCATCAACAAAATCTTCAGCATTTTGATCTTTCAATTTGCAGCGACATACTTCAGCACTTTGACTGGTTCGATCAGCAACAACATCTTCAGCATTTTGATATTTCA
>LPNX011135887.1:65249-75335 GCA_001517045.1 Pseudotsuga menziesii | reverse complement strand
CGAAAAAAGTGACTTTTAAGGGAGGTTGTAAACCCCCCTCATAGACACCTATGGGGGTGTTTCCAACCCCCCCCCCAAAAAAAATTTCCTTATTACAAAACTTTGGGGGCAGTTACAAACCCCTCTTGTACATACCTACTGGGGAGGTTTCAAACCCCCCTCGTAGGTACCTATGGGGGAGGTTTCAATCCCCCCCATAGGTTCTTACAAGGGATGTTCTAAACCCCCTCTAAGAATCCATCTTAATAACCTTGGGGGAGGTCTTACCAAACTCCCCCGCCCAATAGCACCTACACTAAAATTTTGGATTTTTAAGGCGGTTCTGGAAAAGATCAAAACCAATGCTAAAAGTGAATTTTGCGGGAGATTCAAAACCCCCCCTAAAATTATTTATTACAAAAACTTGGGTGTGGTTATAAACCTCCCTCGTAGGTACCAATGGAGACAGTTCGAAACCCCCCCTAAAACTCTTTACAACCTTTGGGGTGGTTTGAAACCACCTCATATAAACTTACAAGGGGGGGTTGAACCCCCCTCGTTGTAACATACATAGGAATTCTTGAACTCTCCTCATAGTGACATATGGATTTAGTTTATAATCCCCCTCATAGAAACATACAAAAATGGTTTGAAACTCCCCCATATAGCCATAAAAAATCATGATAAAATATATTTTATTAAAAATATCAGTATTGCAATATCATTGGAGCATGAAGGAATTGAACCTTCAACCTCTTGGTTTTGAATCAAGTTCTCTTCCATTGAGATTGAACCCTTTAATAATTGGGTAAAGGAGCAATACAAACACTAATATTGCATCATTTTTACTTTTCAAAGTAAAGGATAATAATCCCAACATTGTTTCTGACTCGAGAGACCTAAGGAAGTAGTCTAAATGGATCTAACATTCTTTATATATATGTTAATCACTTCAAAACCTATGATGTAATCAAGATAATGTATATGTATGTTAGGAAATTCACATTTAGACTCTTAAACATATAATTTGTGATCCGCTAGCATTGCTAAGATGATCAGTTTTACAGAAAATAAAATAAAATGTTGGACTATATAATTCATCCAGAGCATATCACTTCTTGGCATTGAGAATTTTTAAATGGTATGGATTGTATTGAATTCCATATAAATAATATAAAGGTGATCAAAGCCCATTATTTTTTTCATCCAACACCATTGGAGTTGAGTAGGGGCTCTTTCTAGGAGTATTCATTCCTCTTTCCAATAGTTCTATAACAAAGCTTTATACTTCAGTGCTCTAAAGGTCACAATAGAGTTATGGGTAGAAAACCAAATGTGTTATTTTAGGCTCAACCTCAATTATGTGTTGCATGCCTCTAGAAAGAGGTATCTCTTTGGGTATATCCTGAAAAACAATGTTGTATTTATGAATTATTTTGGTAACAACTAGAGGCTAGCTCTCAAAAGGATGATTTTCTATCCAATAAAACTGATCCATAGGCTTGGACATGCTAGATTAAGATAATCGAACTTTGGGGAGTTGTTATGTCCTAAATTTACGGTGTGACAGTAGTGAGCCCTTTTGTTTTCATCTCTAAGCACGTTGTGAGCTATGTTGGGCATTCCTATGGGCATAAACAACCCTAGAATCAATCCTGAGAATCAAATGGAAAATTATGAACACTTTGAGAGAATTTTCAAGGTCAAAAGTATTAAAACACCTCAATTCTCAAATCTAGAACTTATGGGTGCATAAATAGAAGTAAAAGGGCTTAATCACCTCGAAATCAGCAGTAAGCAACCACCAATAATTGTTGCAACAAGCCTATAGAGTTTACTTGGAAAATATGAAGGTCTTGATACAACATTTCAACCTTATAAGCATCTTCTTTATGCATTGGGGTACACCCCTTTGAGCATTAACTAATATTTTGGAGAACTTTTAAGGCCATCATTGTGAAGTCATCCCACTTGGAATTGATTCATCTTATGGAGAAGCCACATGTTGAGGGTTTTGTTTCCATCTATGGAGGAGGTTCTCCTATTTTATTCCATTCTATGCTAAGATCACATGAAGAACAACCCTTAAAGATGTCATATAGGGTGCTTTTTGTACTGTGATACCCTCAAGCAGTGAAAAGAATAGAAGAAATATTTTGAGTTAATATTAATTCCATTCCTCAGTTTCTCCTTGGTTAGGGTTATTTCCTATATATCTTAATTAGATTATGATATTTATAAAAAAAAATTAGGTTGTAGTTTAAATTATAGGGTAATATAAGGATATAGCGTTATAAAAATAACAACTTTTACATTATAGTTGATAATAAGATATAGAGTTGGAAAAATTTAGAATTAGATAAAATTCAAGTCTTCAATGAAATTGAATAGCTAATATATCCCCCTAGTATTCAAGTCTTACTAATGGCATGTTCATAGATGCACACCATGTACGCAACAGTGATATAGGCCAAATGCGAATTTTCTCCTCGATTTTAACCCAAAATCCACTAAATTGAACGGTACTAGCAACCCCCCATGTTAAATATGGGCTCACTGTGTGACACATACAATGGTCACTAATAAGCTAACAAGTGAGTTACTGTATGGACTAGGTCTATGTCAAAGTGCTTAAAGCATGCATAACTTAATGCAACCAAGATATGGTTCCATATGGTATTAATTATATGATCAAATTGAAACAATACTAAAAAGAAAATACAAATCTCAAAAGTTTGCATGGTGAACTAATAAGAAAACACTTGAATTATTATGTGTATCAAAGTTCGATAAGAACATACATGAATGTTAATATAACAAAATTAAATCCTTTGGATGTCTCATAAGCAGTTGTAGGGGACTTATGAAATATGTGAGTGTACTTACATTTCAATTTGGTGAGTTCAATTCAGAAATATTCCAGCATCTCTACCAGAACAATATGTCTCTTCAGGTTTTGGAACAATGTTTAATCAATCCTTACAATTCATTTTAATAGGTTATAGTAAAAAGGAGATACCATGAATTATTTCTTTCTATGAATAATAATTTGCACCTACGCCTACAATAGTATGACAACATCATTACTAGTGACCTTCGGATAGGTCTCCCATTTAAACTTGTACAAGTTGTGAAACTCATCTCAATGATGTCGACCTCCTCTTGCATAAATCTTGGGTGAGAATACACATGTCTTATAAACCTCACTTACAGAACAATAAAAAAAATGTGGGAAGTTTCAACCTATAAACATACAATAGTTGATCCATGGGAATCCCATAGTAAACATCAAAATCTAGAACTATAAATATTTAGACATTGTCAGCGCAACCACATATGCATTAGAGGCCACCCTTTACACATTTCACATCCAAATGATAATTTCAAATTACAGAACATAATTTTCCTTGAAAAGAGGGTCTCACCTTAGGACTTGTCACAATGTCAACCTTACATAATCAATAATATCCAATGATCACCTGTCGTATGTCCAAAGAACCATGAACCATACAAATTGAAAATGCTCTTGTATGATACAATATTAAACCCACATGATGCAACAACAATAAATAATTTTGAGGAAATCATCTGCCATAAAGAACAGTTAGAAACTATATCCAACATGTCACGCATATCCCTAGGAGAAAATGAATACAAGAATCAATATATCCATCCATTATTTCCTTCAAGGTTCTTTCCTATTAGACCCATAACCATCACTGATTTCTAGAAAATTATAACAAGCTCCATTTATAATGTCATTCCTAGGACAATATTTCATTAGCATTTCCTCTAGAGAGACAAGCATTTTTATGCTCACTCCATTCTTGCTAGTTCCTTTAGAGTTCTGATCACTGCCGAAGACCTAAAGGAAATCAGAAAGGATGGGGTGATTGGAAAAAACGGTTTTCTTTGAAGGAAGTGCGAATGAGAGATGTAATCTCTACAAAATACTAAAGAACTAAAGGAATCTCTATAACTAAACAAACAAATGAAAATGTACATGAAAAACTAGCACAACGAAATATATTTTTATAAGTGTAGAAAAACTAGAAAATTGTTGCGTGAAATCATGGAAGAAAATTTAAAATAGATATGAATATACGATTTGATCTTTGTAGGTAGTTTGACTCTAGAGTCTAACGTTATTGATAATTTTTTTCTACTAGCCATTTTCCTATGAGTAAATCCTAACCTTAGAGGTAGATTAGTTGTTGGAATTCCAATAGATGATGTTCAATGGGTCGATGCTAAATTTGAAATTCAAATTATTACCTTGACAAATCTGGTCATCATTGTCATTGAAACATTCCCCATGTTACCATCAAAAGTGCAAGGTTCAATTTTCATTTTCAAAAAGATCATATTGGCACATTTCACTAAGGACATAGAAGCCTTATTTCAATTATTGGTGTAAAATGTATTCATGGTAGTCCTTGTTTCAATTATTTCAATAACCAATAAAGTTTTTCGATCTTTTGATGTTTACACAAATTACATGTCAAAAGACAATGGACACAAAAATGCAATGTATAAAGGCTTAATCAATTTGGGCACTTTGACCATCAATCCAAGGTAGAGTCTATGTAGTAGATGATATAATGTCAATAGGGAAAACTATATATCCAACTCCCAAACCTCCCAAAGGAAACCCTAATACAAAGGTTGGTGTTAATTCCTCATCAATACCCATTAATAGGGTGAGTAGTCTAGCATGACTCCACATTCCATTACAACAAAAAACGACTAACATTCATACCTTGAAGATTATTACCACATTAAATAAATGCAATTACTAGTAGGGTTGTTCCCAACAATGTGTATCATCCCTCCAACCTAGCTTAAACTTGTGAGAATTTTGAAAAACCATGGTGAAGACAAATTCAAAAATTTCACCCCATTTACTTGAGGTTTTCTAGATCTATTTCCTATGAATTGTCATCCTTATGGGTGAACCTGAAATATAGTTTACAACAGGATATATTTCACTTCTGTCCAACAAAAAACATAAGGAATCCCTACAAAATAAACACTAAAACAATGTACTTCAAGGAAACTAGGTGTCGAACCCTAAGGGTACAATCCCTAATATATAGCATATTTGAAAACAAATTTAAAATATTGGATTTTTTATAGCCACAAATCTGAGCTCCCAACTTTAATTACTTGTCAAGTCACTCAACAAAATATACTCATTGTTATGTTCAATCAACATACATAACCAAAATTAGGAACTATTCAATTGTAATTAGAACATAAGGACAACATAAGCTGAAAATTAGATATTCAAGTAAAAATAGTTTGGACAACAAAATACACTTCATATTTACAACAAATAAAGTTACAAGTGCATGCCAACAACGTATCAGAAGCTGGTACAAGATTGTCCTTAAATCTTATCACAAACTATGACTCTCCACTGCATCCATGCCCTAACTAGGGAATCCGCCATCAACAAAAACCCCTAACCAACAAATCAACAAGCTATGCATTACACCAAGCTTCTCTTAACAACTCCAAAGGCTCAACACCAAGCCAGCATCAACACCAACAAGTTTACCCTCGATTTCTCTCTAATCTTGCCTCACATAAGCTATCCAAGAAAAGTGATCCAATTCTATAGTTTCTTTGTTACAAACCTGATATCCTTCTAAAAAAAACATCAACCCTAACACTTCAAGTATTCCCTAAGTTTTTCCTCTCAAAAACCCTAGTTTGTTCCTCCCTTGCATCAACAAAAATACAAAGGCTCAAGAGACATTCACTAACAAGTTACAATGATCTATTGGACCCTTTTCTCCCATGCTTCTTGTCCATCGTAGTTTTGCATCCCACAAAACCTAGGTCTTATTATATTACATCTCACAAGTATCAAGACCTATAGAGAATGTTAAAATGGAATATCAAGAGTACATTGAGATAGGGTCTAAGTATTTTTCAACTTAAGAATCACTACAATCTCAGATACTCCTCTAGTTCTCCATGTTCTTTCTCTAGGGTTTGAATCACACAATCGCTAAGAACCAATTTTATCCCTAGCACTAGCATTCATGTGCATGTCTCCACTAGGGTTTACATCACAAACCCTACATCTTTTTCCCTACAATACTTCTCGTAAGTGCGCTATGATAGAAATTGAGAGATCCTATTTACACACAAGATATGCCTTTATTATTTTGTTTGGCGATTATTAAGAGCATTTGGATGGAGTTCTACACTTGAGATGATATTCATGTCATGTTTCTTAGCACATATGAGGGAGACATCACTCTACTAGACATATTGATAATTATGCATTTAACATGTGGGAGGGTTGGGAGACTCCTAGACACCTCCCCCCACATGTGTGAGATTCCCTTTGCATAATTTTTGTATTTGAGGTGACATTTGGATCTTTTTAGAGGGTTGAGTTGACATTTTGATGGAGTTGTTTCCTTCTTGGGAAGTTTTGGATGAGTCTTTGGGATTTTTGAGGGAGGAATTCCATAGTTTTTGGACTAAAGATAGTGGGTATCACCTCTTAGTTCCCCTTAGGTTAGCATTGTTATTTTAGGATTTAAATTTCACATTATAACTTGGGAGGTACCACCTACAAAATAGAATATAACTTTAAAAAATATTAAATATTAAATAATTCCAAGGTATTCTCAATCCATCTCTTGATAAATTTAAAAAAAAACATGATGATTAATGCAATACAAAGCATTCAAATTATAAAAAAAAATCCGAAAACAATAAGCATAAATCTCTAACTATATATTGCCACAATTATCAACCAAAACATCAAGATCCAATCATGAGTATCTAATAAGTCGCATCCAAAAACATCAAGATCCAATCCTCAGTATCTAATAAGTCGCATCCAATTGGTTTGAGAAAAGACATATAAGAATCTAACAAATAGTGAGAACTTCACACCTTGAGTATGTGAATACCAAATAAATTCATTCGATAAGAAAATCCGGTGATAATACCACAACTACCTGGTATAAATGATATTTTCCACGATGAAATGAGTAGCTACATCACCAACAATTAAATAAAGCGTATTTCAATATGACACATAATCAGTGGAAAATATGATACATTATATTTGAAATTTTGAACAGAGTATTGCTTGTAACAAATCAACATATTATATAATAAGAGCTTTCAACTTAACGTGAAGGCCAACAAGGTAGACAAATGATTGTTAGAAAATTGAATACCAAAAATGCGAAACCATGTTGAAAGTGGTATATTGAAGTAGAAAGGTATAAATGAATAAAATATCAAGCCATAAGGTCTAGGTGTTATCCCAATAAAAATAGGATCTGCAAAGTCACAATAATAAAAAAGTTTTAAAGTTTAAACTGAATAATAGAAGCATTTGCTATAATTATTTGAGATAAATTCTTATTTTAGATTTATAAGATACAATAAGAAAGGTGTTATTTGTATTCTAAGCATTTATGTCAAAAAGGAATATTGGTTTTTGAATATCAGAGGCAATGAAAAGATAAGTAACATGACACAACAAGATTTGTATCCAAAATCCGACGAGAAAATCCGACGACATCTGATGAAAAGTATTGTTTTGTCGGATTTCAAGAAATTTGATTAATTTGTTTTAAAATTGATATAATTATATGTCAAATTTTCTATGTAAATATTCTACGTTTTTATTGTTGGATTTCCAAGACATTATCTGAAGTTCGATGAGACTTTGTTGGAATTTCAATGATCCTTCGTCGGATTTTCAATGTCCACTATTGTTGGATTTTCGACGTAGTTGGCATATTTTTGCAACGATAACTAGGCTCCATTTCATCATATATACGATGAAGGCTGAATTTGAAAATATATAAATTACATAAACATTCCAACATGTTTTTTATAGAAGTGATGGTTTGCAGAAAATTATTTTATTGCTTGACAGGCGATTTGCGGAAATATTGTATTCTTCTCTGGACTGTTTGCAGATATCATTTCATTCTACGACAAACGATTTGTGGAAATTATTTTATTCTTTGAAAAATGGTGTGCGGAAATAGTGATGTGTGGAGATTTATTTTTTAAGATCGTAGATAGTATTTATTCAATATTTTTGTCACAAAATGTCAAATAGAAATATTCCTGATCCAAATGAACAAAATCGACAATTGCTTTCTAGACTGTGAGATGGAGTGAAAAGAAGGGGTGATGGGAAATGTTATTGTCCATGTAGTAAATGCAGGGGCTTTAAGAGGAGAATAATATTGATCACAACAGCCAGGAAACATTGTAGGGAACATGGACACCTTAAGGGGAGGAATGAATATCGTGAATTTGTAAGTTTTGCATTGTAAAGTTTTTTATATTTTTTTCTTTGGTAAATGTATGTATTATTTTAATATTTATTATATTAACTTATATATATTGATGTATTCATGTAATTATAACGGAAATACATCCTACGGCATATTCTCCAGAGGAATTGCTTTCAAAACAAGTGCTGGAGGAACATGGAGCTATTATTAATGGAGAACAAGTTAATGATCCTATTGAAGAAGTTGATCATTCTGATAGCGTAATTTAAGATGATGGTACAAATACATTGATCCATGATTCATTTAATGTTAGAATGGATTATTATGATGATCATGATCATGAAAATATTGATGACTTTGATGATGTTCATAATTTACCTCTTCTTGAGAAGGAATACGAACCCTTTTATGAATGCTCCAACACAAATATTATCTCTTCTACATTGTTGATAATGAAATTGAAGGTTATGAATGGTATTTCAAAACATATCAATCACACATATGTTAAGGTATGTAAAATAGTCCATCACATTTATATGATCGTGATAAAGGTTATCTATGTTCCTCTAATAATTGTATTGTTAATTCATAATCCAAATTAATACGAATGAAATGTGTTTCATTAATATTATTGATATATTATATTAACTAGATTTTTATTTTTATTTGTTGTATCTTGATAGCTGAATTTTTGTTACCACCATCAATTATTTTACCTCGCACATATCAACATTTATCTACCACCATGAAAGAAAATGGAATGCATTACGAAGCAATTCATGCATGCCCCGATGACCATGTTATATATTATAATTGGCATGAATTTGCAACAAAACGTCTAGAATGTCATATCAGTACATATCGAAGAGATCAAATAACAAAAAAAGTGCCTTGCAAGGTTCTTCGTTATATTCCCATTATTCCATGTTTGCAATGATTGTTGAGGTGCAAAAACATACCGCAATTTATGGATTACCATGCAAGGAACATAATTCAAGATGACATTATTTGAATTCCTACAGATGGTTATGCATTTAGATATATGGAGGAAAAATGGCCTCACTTGAAATAAGAACCTCGTAATCTTAGGATTTATTTAGAAGCAGATGGTGTCAATCCATTTGAAGATATGAGATCCATTTACACGGTGTGGCCTATTTTTGTTATCAACAATAACATTCCTCCATGGTTGTCAATAAAGAGGGAGCACATAATGTTTTCGATGATTATTCTAGGTATATTTCATTTACCGTTGTTTTATTTTTAATGTAGTTGTGGCATATCATTTGTCGTATTTTGTTTCATAATGTCATATATATATATATATATATATTATTTTTATCTTATGCATGGTTTATATATCTAAATAGAACTCATAATTATATATTTTATATGTTCAAATCAATCAGGTAATTACCAACTTAAAGATATGAATGTATATATCGAACTTCTTATAGACGAGCTACTAAAGTTATGTAATTGCATGACTATGTATGAAGTATCTAGACCAATACCAAAAAGGAAATTTCAATTCCATGCAATGACTGTATGGAAAATACACGATGCCACAAGGTTAACCCATTTTTGTGGTTTGTATTTGTTGGTAATAACTCCCGATTCAATTCTATTCATGGCCAAAAACATTAATTTATACATTACAATGAGGCGGTTGAGAACCAGCCTTTTCACCTTCCCATGCAACTATTCAAATTCCTATTTATTTATTTATTTACAATAATCCTGACGGATTATTTTCTAACAATCCCCCTCTTAATCCGAAGGGGTGTTCGTAAGTTCGAGCATGTTTCTGAATCTTTCG
>LPNX011135887.1:27728-64619 GCA_001517045.1 Pseudotsuga menziesii | reverse complement strand
CTTGTCAAGTGAGCCATCTGATTTGTATTTATTCTTGTACACCCACTTGTAGCCAATTGGTTTGGTTCCAACTGGAGGGTCAACCAGCTTCCAAGTTCCATTGTTTATGAGTGCATCATACTCATTCTGCATACCTTCTTTCCACTCTACTCGAGTAGAAGCTTCTTCAAAGGAATTTGGTTCAAAGTTAGCAGATAAATTAAATTCACAATCAAATGATACATCCATGTCATCACCTGAATTATATGCTCCTCCTCCATCTTCATGTCTTTTCGAACTTCTCGTTCCCATCTTTCCAACTTCATCTGGATGGACACTTTCAAGTGTCTTTGTGGCCCATTTAGGAATCTTCTGTGATGGTCCTGGTTGATCAGCTGGTGGTGCTTCATCATTGATTGAGAGTCTTTCAATTCTCTCAATCACATCATCTAGTTGAACCTCTTGTTCAAGTGAAGTAGCAGGAACTTCTTCATGCGGGGGAGTTGGTGCTTCATATGGAAATTCCAAAGGTTGATCCAGAATAGGAATCCCCCCTTCAAGATTTGGAATTTCATATTCATTTTCAGAATATGTCTTTGGATGAGGGTAATTTTCCAAACGATCAAGCTGTCTCTCAATGGACTGGTCATTTTTATTAGTTTCAAGAAAAATGACATCTCTAGAAATAAAAAATTTCTTGTTTACCTCATCATACAAATGGTATGCCTTGGATTATTCTTCGTACCCCAGGAAAATGCACTTTCTGCTTCGAGCACCAAGCTTGTTTCTTTGCTCCTTCAGAATCAAGGCATAACAGGTGGAACCAAAAACTCTGAGATGCCTGACTGAAGGGAGATGGCCAAACCACATTTCATGTGGAGTCTTGTTATCAAGTGCATTTGATGGACTTCTATTTCTCAAATATGCTACACATTTTACTGCATCACCCCAAAACATTAGTTTTACATTCTTGAAAAACATCATTAAGCGAACCATATTCATTATGGTTCTATTCATTCTTTCTGCTCCACCGTTTTGTTGAGGATTGTAGGGAACTGTATTCTGATGAATTTTTTATTGTGCTTGTTTTTCAATCAATGCATGAAAGTCTTTGAATGTTTGAAATGCTTCTGACTTTGTCTTTAAACAGTAAATCCAGCACATTCGTGAGTAGTCATCAACAAATGTCATAAAGTACTTATTCCCATTTGCTGAAGGAGTTGGCATTGGGCCACATAAATCAGAATGCACTAGTTCTAATTTCCTACTTGCTCTGAAATTAGATTCATGGAATGGCAGCTTACTATGTTTCCCTAATATACATGCATCACATTTATTCTTCTCTTTAGGAATGGTGGGAAAGCCAATTACACCATTCTTTTTCAACAAGTGAAGACTGTTATAATTTAGATGACCAAATCTTGCATGCCACAATGAGCTAGATGACATATTACCTTCTCCATGCTGAGAGAGGTAGGCATAGTTCTGAAATCTTGCAGATGAACCCTTGAGCTTCAGCAGCTTCCCATCTTCATATACAGTCATGATGACTTGGTTGTCAGAGGACTTTCTTATTTCAACGATTCCATCAAACATGTGGATGGAATGGCCTTACTGTCGAATCTCCACCAAGGACAGCAGGCTTCTCTGCAACTCTGGAAGATAGAGAACGTTCTTCAACAAGAAATCAGGGAATCCAGGCATCTTCAGTCGAATGGTTCCCATTCCTTTTGGTTTAATTCTTGACTTATATGCAAAGTACACCATGCCATCTATTGTTTCATTAAGTTCTTCAAAACAATCTTTTCTAAATGTCATGTGTGATGTTGCACCAGTATCAAGCAGCCAACAATATTTGTAAGATGAAAGTGAAGTCATTTCATTAATTCCAAGATTACAATGTGCAACAATACAAGAATCAGAATATTTACTAGCATCTTGGTCATCTTTCTTTTGGTTATGCTTGTCTTTGATGGAGTCCCATGAAGCCCAACACTGATCTGATGTGTGCCCAGTCTTTCCACAACGCTTGCACTTTGATCTTTTTCTGGAGTTGTTTCTGCCCCCTCTGCCTCTCTTGCTGCAATATCCCTTGGAAGGGTCTTTGAACCGATTCTTTGTTTTCTGAACAAAGTCAAGGGATTCTTCGATGGGCTCGCTTGATTTCTTGATCTTTCTAGACCATTTTGGATATGTTTCCTTGCCATTGAGGACATCACCAACAATAGGTGCTATAGATTGCATTTTTACAATTGTTAGTGTAATTTTTAAAGAGAAATAAAAAATAATAACCTTACAGGTCTACAGTCTCTGCCAAGGTGAATACAATGCAATTTTATAGAAAATATATCAGTAGATACAAAATATATCACTGTCAGTCATACACAGGCTTCTTTATATCAGTCACTAGCAATATATAGCATACAACATTTGCACATATCAGTCTCGGTATTCAGTCTCTGAGATCGGTCTGCAATATATCAATCTCAGTCTTTAGTCTCTGAGATTGGTCTTCAAGTACGCAGCATACAATATATTAGTCAGCAATGCATTAGTCTCAAAGCAATCCATACTTTGCAAGAAAAATAGGGTTCACTTCAAAAAATTAGGGTTCACTTCAATATTCACGCAGCATATATACAATCAAACACACCACTTCAACGCAGCATCAAATGAGTGCTTCAACGCACCATACTTAGCATGCATGACTCATCAACGATCATGGCTCAGCAAGAATACTTCGCAGTCTTCACAGTGCAGTATTCAATCTCCAACGCAGGCTCTTAGGCTCTTCACGTAGGCAGTCACAAGAATGAACTCAACATGGAATTAGGGTTTATGCAGCTCCTCAAATCGACAGCAGTCACCAACACGCAATCTCCAACACCTTAAGCAGTCTCCAACACGCACCAGTCTCCAACGCAGCAATATATGTGTGATATATCAGTCTCAATATTTTGCAGTCATGCAATATATAATATATCAGTCTTCATTTTATGACATCTAAAATGAGCAAATTGCGACACAATAGACTGCAAATACTCAGGCCCAAATTATAGGGAAAATAAAGATTGAAAGCAGCGCTTCACGGCCACAATACAGAGTGAGGGTTTATGCTAATGTATTGGAAATGTTCTTTCATACTTCAGACCTTTCAACTGCAAGAAATAAAAGCAATGAATAACACAAATAATAGCACTTTTTCCATGACAACCTAACTCAGGTCAAATTATTCTATACATACTAGTGACTCCCACAACAAACGACACGAAGAAGCTGGAGAAACCTCTTCAACTTTCTCAATATGATAAGACTTGAGAAACTTCCCAGAAGAAACAATGGAGTAAAATTAACTGCCAATGTTAACAAGAGAAAGATCCCTGAAATACATTTCAACTAATGAAGTGCAAGGAGAATGCTGATAACGTTTGGGGCCATAACTTGTATGACTGAAGGATTCAGGAAAGCCAACTGATACTGATACAAGGCTTCAGAAGAGAATCTTTACAGAAAATTGTCAGTCTTCATATTCAGCAGCATGCTCCAAACTCTTGAAAAAACTTGAGTCTCCGATGGTCTTGATGGCTCACTATATTTCTTTACGACAGGTTGCGTCTCAAATTTCTGGCGTTAAATGATGAGCAGTGACTCCTTTTTTTTTGTTTCACGGCTATCTCTTGGTTATCCTCTCCTTTACACAGATTATTTCCCGTCTCTCCTTCAACGCGTAACTTCTGCAACAAGATTCACCTAGGCTCTGTGGATTTTGTCTGGCCAGCAACACTGAAATTTTTGCAAGCCACAATCACTCACGCAGTCTTCTAAAAATCAGTCAGTCTTCACACAGTTAGCCGTCTCCAATACACACCAAAATTTAGACTTACTATCTCAACAGAACCTCACAAACTAAGGGAAAAGAAAACATCGACGCAGACAGGAGAGAGTGCATGAAGAAACGCCGTAGAATAAACTCACATATCGAAAGAATTAGGGTTAGGTATACACTGATAGGTATACACCAAACTTATGAGCGTTAATTCATTTGTAATACTGCACTACATCCACAACGCAGCATACACAACAGAAGATGAATGGAGAGCGTGGTTACAACTTAGAGTTAGGTATACAAATGTATACATCAAACGTATGAGCAGAAAACACACATAATGAATGCGCGCAGGGGCAGACTGGCGATGGGCAGGCAACCTGAAAGAGCAGACTGGCAGGCAGAATGCCGGGGCTGAAATGTAGCAGGTAGGAGTTACGGCAAGTAGGCATCCAAGCTCTGATACCACTTGTTGGTAATAACTCCCGATTCAATTCTATTCATGGCCAAAAACATTAATTTATACATTACAATGAGGCGGTTGAGAACCAGCCTTTTCACCTTCCCATGCAACTATTCAAATTCCTATTTATTTATTTATTTACAATAATCCTGACGGATATATTCTAACAGTATTTTTAAGTTCCACTTTAATTTCATTTAATTTTATGAACTAGTTAATATAGTACTATGCACGCATATATTTTTTTATTTTGTGTTGTTTACTGTAGTGGCCACTGATTTTTGTAATTTCTTTATAAACTATGATTCATGATTTCCGTTGTGATCATGAATGAATTAATGGGATTCCACGAGGAATGAAAAGGTATCCTAAAAAATTCAGTAGGTTTCCCTACTATGAGCACCAACAAATTTCTCATTTGTTTGATACAATGCATATCGGAAAGAATCTGCCTTAAACATTATGGCGAATATTGGATCTAAGGAGCGACAAATATATTTTTTTTCCAAATTTCCAAAGACATTCAAGAAGGAAACCATGCAATGAAAGATGCCATTCAATTTAATAGCAACAGAGACCAAATTAATATAAACTCACTTCCATGGATGTTAACGGAGGAGCAAAGTAATGTTGTAAAAGGAGTCACACATAAAATTAAATTTCCTACTGGATTTTGTGCAAATGTGAAGAATATCATAACAAAGAAAGGTGATCTTGTGGGGGTGAAAACACATGATTGGCATCTCTTCATGAAGGTAATTATTATGGTATCCATATAATTATTTTTTTCTAATTCCATTGCATATTGTTGTTATTTTGTCTTTCTACTCTTTGTTTAAAATATAAAGTGGTCTGTATATATTGTTACAGTATGTTCTACCTCTCTCTCCCCTGGACAAGTTCATCAACAATGTCAAACAATTTATATATAATCTTGGGAAATACATGAGGTAACTAGCGATTTTTGCATGTGCTTAGTTTTTGTTTAATTCATCGTAGAACTTAGATTTGTTTTTTGTGCACTAATTCATGTTATGTAATATATAAAAAATTGGTTAATTATCGTTATTGGTTTCCATCACTTATAGATGGTTGTCATCTAAATAAATCCATAAAGAAGATATAAATTATTGTAGCAGATAAATTCCTCATCTCATGTGTGAAATGCAAAAGCATATACCTTCATGATTTTTCAATGCACAGGAACACTACCTCATACACCAAGTCGAGGAGATTAAATTGTGTGGACATCTACACTCAAGGTCCATGTGGATGGTTGAGAGGCACTTGAAATTTATGAAGGGTTGGGTTAGAAAATGAGCACGCGTTGGAGGTTCTATGATGGAGGGATATATGGTATACAATAACATGTTGTATATTAGTGAATATCTTCCTAATTTAGCATCAGATCTCAATTAATGTCGCATTTATGATCTAGAATCCAATAACAATTTTGAAGGGGAGTACCTGAAGGGGAAAGGTAGATCGAGGAAGGTGAAAGGTAATTATTAGATAGTGGATATTAATTAATATAATACATTTGACTATTTATTTTTATGTTTATATATCATACATATTCTATTTTTATATTCAATATATCGCATCAATTAAGAGTGTATACTTTGTTAAGATAATTTACATTAGTATTGAATTTTTATTTTTATTGTCATCAAGCAGTTGGTCGAGAGTGGGATGCAATTCATTTATACATCACAAACATTCTTGAATGGATGAAGGTATGGATTGAACGACGTTAACAATATGGTCATGGAATATCATGGGAAGGTGTGGCTTCATTGGTTAAAGCATCACATTGCAATGGAGATACCAATCTTACACAAAGGGAAATAGATTTAGCATTAGGTTTAAAAAATAAGAAGGCATGAATATTAGTCAACCACGGTATTTTTTTTTGCAAATTACATATTGATGTACACGTTGATTTTTTCCCTATATGGCATAAACATGCACTTAATCATAAATATTGAATCATTATGTAATATTTTCGTGTATATGGCTTGTTGTAGGTAAAACAACTTAACGCTATGGTGTGCAATGGTTGTAGATATCACATCAATAAGTTGGATGAAATGAAGAAAACATCAGATTGTGGGATATCTACATTCTTTGATGTGACCATTGTTTCCTCTAGAGGTGACATACATCTATAAATCTCAAAAAATCGATAATATGGGTATCTCGAAGATATTCTTCGGTGTGACTTTAACTCCTTCAAGGTTTTTTTTTTCATTTTCAAATGGTACAGGTTACAATTGAATCAAATTTATCCTGATAAAACTATTATTGAACATGATAATGGATTTACCATGGTAAAAACAAGGTTGTTTGATCAAGGAATGGATCCCTATGTTCTTCCAATCCAATGTGAATAGGTATTTTACTTTGAGATTCCAGGTAGAGCAAGTTGGTCATTTTTTATGAGACACGATCCAAGGGGAAGGTTGGTAAAGTATAAACTAGAGGAAGGTAATGAATAGGGTCTCAAAGAATAACATGATGTTGAAGATCATGATCAACATGAGTTATATGATCATGTTCTAGAAGAAGATGTCGAAGAATTAGTTAAATTAGATGATGTAGTAGACAATGTCCATGAATATGATTTCGACGATGATACAATGATCGTAACTGACATAGATGACGATGATGATATGAACAATCCTTACAATGTTGACTCTAGATTAGATGATATAGATGATGAACTAGTCCATTGAACTGTATGAGGTATGTAGTAATATATCTACTCTATATATTTTGATTTAATATTGCGATAGAAGTATTGAATTTTATTGGTACGTTTAAATTTGGGTTGGATTGAAATTTAGCATGGTTAGGCTTGACGCATGAATTGACGATGTGTGAGGGTTTATATACTCAAACATGACTAAAAATAAAAATTATAGAATAAAAAACCATAGTTATATATTAATTAATGTGCTATGTGGGGCCAACATTGAAATTTTTTAAAAATGTGTCAGTT
The DNA here is from genome assembly GCA_001517045.1 of Pseudotsuga menziesii. Classification (NCBI taxonomy): domain Eukaryota; kingdom Viridiplantae; phylum Streptophyta; class Pinopsida; order Pinales; family Pinaceae; genus Pseudotsuga; species Pseudotsuga menziesii. The sequence continues at coordinate 57,350 of LPNX011135887.1, read as the reverse complement.
TGTTTTGAAATTTGGCGTGGTTAGAGTAGATGCATGCATTGACAATGTGGGAGGGTTTCTAGACTAAAAAATCATCATCATCACTATATCCATAACTACATCATCATATTCATCATCATCATTGTCGTTGTCATCATCAACGTCATCATCATCATCATCGTCATCATCATCATCAACGTCATCATCATCATCATCATCATCGTCATCAGCATCATTCGATCATCATCTTCATCATTTCATAAGAAATCAACATTGTGGTCACCATATTCATCATCATCACCTGCATCGTCATTATCATCGTCATATTCATCATCATCTTCATCATCATCATCATCTTCATTGTCATCTTGATCATCATCATTATCATCATCATCATTGTCATCACCATGACCTTCATCATGATCTTCATAATCGTCAATAGCAGTAGCAGCAGCAACATTGTCATCACCATCTTCATCGTCGTCGTCATCGTCACCATCTTCATCATCGCATTTGGCGTCGGTGGTTTGGCAAGCTCACCACATTCTTTATCATCATCTTCATCATGTCATATGACATCATCATCATCATCATCATTGTCATCTTCATCGTCATCGTCATCATCATCATCATCATCATCATCATCATCTTTATCTTCATCATGATCTTCATAATCATGATCTTCATCATATTCATCGTCGTCATCATCATCATCATCATCTTCATCATCATCTTCATCGTCATCTTCAACGTCATCTTCATTGTCATCTTCATTGTCATCTTCATCGTCATATTCATCATCGTCATATTCATGGTCATCTTCATCATCGTCATCATATTCATCATATTCATCATATTCATCATCATCATCATCATCATCATATTCATCATCACCATCGTTGTCGTCATATTCATCGTCATCTTCATCATCATTGACATCTTCATCATCATCCTCATCATCATCATCATTGTCATCACCATTATCTTCATCATGATCTTCATCATCATCATCATCGTCCCCATCGTCATCGTCGTCGTCATCATCATCATCATCATCGTCTTCATCATCGTCATCACCATATTCATCATCGTCATCACAACCTTCATCATCGTCATCACCATCTTCATCATCACATTTGGTGTCGGTGGTTTGGCGATCTTGCCGCATTCTTGATCGTCATTTGCATCATGTCATAGGACATAATCATCATCGTCATCATCATATTCATCTTTATTTTCATCATGATCTTCATCATCATCATCATCGCCGTCATCATGATCTTCATCATCATCGTCGTCATCATCATTTCCTTCATCATCATCACCGTCATTATTAAAAAATTGTTTTAATAATATATAAAATATTTAATTTATAATTGAATTATTATTTTTAATTAAAATTTTAATTTATACTATATTTAACTTATAATTGAAATCATTTTTTAAATTAAAATTTCAAATTATATAATATAATTGTAAAAAAATTGTTTTGACGATAGATAGATTATTTAAAAGTTTTAAAATTATATAATAATTTACAATGAAAAAAATTACATTACTCTAAATTTAAATTTACAATTAAAAAATGAATTGAGTTTGTTATTAAGTCCACTATGTAAATAAAAAATTAAATTTAAAATTCTCATATAGTTTATAAGAAAATTTACATTGTTAAAAATTTAAATTTAAATTTACATAAAATAAAATTTAAAATTATTATTCTGATATAATCTATAAGTGAATTTACATTGATATAAATTTATATTTATATTTACCATAAAATATCAAATTGAGTTGGTTCATTAAGAATCAATAATTTTAGAAGTTTGTGTTAAGTATAAAGTAATTGGATTACTAACTTATAATTTAGAGTTAGTTAATCAAATAAATTGGGAGTTTGTTTCGGTTACTAATTTTATTATAGAGTATAATTTTAAAATATCTTCTACATTATTCATTTTTTAAACCTTTTAGATTTAGGAATAATTTTCAACAGTTATTTACCACAACGTTTAGCATCAGTGTTTTGGAGAGCTCATCACACTCTTCATCATCATATTCATCATATCATAGGACATCAGCATCATTATCACCATCTTCATCATCATCTTCATCATCATCATCATAATATTCATCATCACCTTTGTCATCACCATCTTCATCATCATCAATTTCAACATCATCATCATCATCGTCATCGTCATCATCATATTCATCATCATCGTCATCATCATCTTCATCATCATCATCTTAATCATCATCATCATCGTCATCGTCATCATCATCATCTTCATTGTCAAACATGATTGACACTAACAATTCAAGCAGCAAAAACCATGCCTATAGATTAATTAATGTGCTATGTGGGGCCAACTTTGAATTTTTTTAAATATGTGTTGGCTTGGTCTTAAATTTGGCATGGTTAGAATAGACCCATGCATTGAGGGTTTGGGAAGGTTTCAAGACTCAAACATCATCATTATCATCGCCGTCCACATAACTAACATGATCATAATCATCGTCATCATCATGATCATCATCGTTGTCCACATAACTAAAATCATCATAATCATCATCATCATCACCATCATCGTCATCGTCATCGTCATCTTCATCGTCAAACATGGCTGACACTAACAATTAGAGCAGCAAAAACCATACCTATAGATTAATTGATGTTCTACGTGGGGCCAACGTTGAAATGTTTTAAATATGTGTCCACTTGGTTTGAAATTTGGCATGGTTATACTAGACGAATGTAGTGACGGCGTGGGAGGGTTTCCAGAATCAAACATCATCATCATCACAATCATCGTCATCATCTTCGTCATCATAATCATCATCATCATCATCATCATCATATTCATAATTTCATAGGAAATCAACATCGTGATCACCATTTCATCATCAACAACATCATATTCATCATCATCTTCGTCATCATCTTAGTCATCACCATCATCATCATCGTCGTCGTCATGATCATCGCCATCTTCATCAGCATCACCATATTCATCTTCATCATCATCATCATCGTAAGCATCCTCATCCTCATCATCATCATCTTCATCATCATCATCATTGTCATCGTCGTTGTTCATCATCATCGTCATCATCAAGATCTTCATCGTTAACTTCATCATCATCATCATCATCATCATTCTATGATATCCGACGTAGATTCCTAGAAATACTGACGGAATTTGGCATCGGTGGTTTGGCGAGCTCGTCGCATTCTTCATGATCATCTTCATCAAGATCTTCATCGTCACCCTCTTCCTCATCAATATCTTCATCATTATCAACTTCTTCATCATCGTCGTCATCACCATATTCATCATCATCATCATCGTCATCGTCGTCATCCTCATCATCGTCATTGTCATCATCATCATCATCGTCGTCATCATCATCATCGTCATCACCATCTTCATCATCATCATCATCATCACCATCATCATCGTCGTCGTCATCACCATCTTCATTGGATGATTGTCCACCTTTACCTTGATCTTGTGGTTGTTGAATCTTGGTCCTATTCTTACTTGGTCCTAACACTCTCACTTGTGTGCACCTTTGACTATGATGACTCCTACTTTATGATTATTGTTTGGATTATTTTGTATTATGTTACTGGTCATATTTTTTATTTTATGGTTTGTATTATTTTATATTATGTTATTAGTAAAATCTTTTATTTTATGGTTTGGGTTATTTTATGTTATTAGTCAAAGTTTTATTTTATGATTTGGTTTATTATATATTATTGGTACAATTTTTATTTTTTTATGGTTTGGACATAATCGTTAATACACTTCCATTCAATCCTTATAAATAGATCAGGTTATATTTTTTTTCTACCATCATTTTGTCAGAAGCTACTCCACTTACCTTCACATGTTTTTATCGTGGCATGTCTACAATTTTTATTTCGACTGCATGCGATTTCGATAAGTCATGCTCTTTTTGACTACCCCTTGATCCACCCATTGTCTATTGCATTACTCTAGACCACCACTCTCAAAGTATGTGGGATATCAATCAAGAACTCTCAAGGAAAGCATTACCCACCTCCCTGGCTTGGGAATCATTTTTTGGATCGACTAGGAAAATTCCCAATAGACTCAACTCAATGTTCACGTAATACACTTAGAATAGGTTTTGAACTTATCCCCCAAGACTCACAGGTGTATGTCATTTCTCTTCACGAGGTTGTCTGTGATTTCTCTTCATGGGTGTATGCAATACTCCTTCACGGATTCATGGGTTGCTTACGGGTTGACTGCACCTTTTGTCGGCTTCCTGCTGAAAAATATCAAGAGCAACAATGTCTTTGGTATGTGGTCATTTAAGGTTAATTTGAAAGTAGGTTTAGAAAAAATCATAGGTTAATTTTTTTCTGTTCTAAGGATAAACATACATCTCAGGTACCATTTCATACAATTAATGTCGGATGGTAGAAAATTGAAACCAGAAAAGATACACAATAAACATAATCTTGAGGACAAGTTAATGAAGGTAGTTACCATGGAGAAATTGAGTTCCTCCTTAGTTTTAGTTGCCCTTGAAGCATGATGGTGAAGATGAGAAACTTTCTATGTCCAAAGTTGGAGCATAGTCCAACAGGTGTAGTAGTGGGGGAGTTGATGTCATTGGTCTCTATGTATCTAAAAAAACACACACTATTATTGCTAGGGAATCTAGAGGAGCAACGACAACATTTTTTAAGCCCCCTTGGAAACGTTCATAGCTAATTCCCCCAAAGATCAATTCTTCGAAAAATTTCTTTGTAAAATATTGTAATTTCATAGTCAATATAGATATTTCACCATTAAGTCACAAATCGGATTTAATAGAAGTTATTTTGGTGTTCTTTGTGTTAGATTTTTAACATTAAGCTAGCATTATATAAGGATCTTTAACTGAGAGAATAAAAAGAATAGCAATCAAACACAAGAGACAATGAACACAGTGTTTTTCCTCGGGGAAACCATAAATGGAGAAAATCTCGCAACTTCCTCAGATATAGAATCAACACCAAAAGCAAAACCCCAAAATAGTAAGACGATCTCCTGACAGCAATAGCCTCTTTCTTCCTAGCCCCAGTGTCTTCTTATTCCTCAGTTATGCGCTACAACTAAGTGTGAGTGAGTGTGTGATAAATAGAGAGGCTCACTCTCTATTTATACTAATTCCTGACTTGACAATGACTCACTAGGTCCGACTTCTCTAGAAGAGTCTAATAACCCTAGTGCCCCAGAACTGTGGGGACTTTAACCCTTGAACAATAGGAGGGTTACCCACAATGACTTGACATGACTTGTTTACATTATAGATCCTCCCGATAGGAACGTCAAGGCATGACATGACTCAAATACATTATAGACACTTCCTGGAATAAACATCAGGGTACAAGACATAAGATATATAAGTGAATACATTTTGAAGTTACAAATACATCAACACTCCCTCTTAACAAGGAAGGTATTCTTTCGACACAATTTTCAACATTGGTCTTCTTCTCTATATCGACTGGATGATATTGTCATATTCATTTAAAGTTGTATTCATCTTTAAGTTGTCTTCTTCGTCTTCAATTCTTCTTCATATTCTTCGTCTTCTTCATCATCAAGTCACCTTCATCTTCAAGTCTTATTCTAAGTCATCTTCTTCTTCAAGTCTTCTTCATCACGGGATCTGGATAATCATGATTGTTGGATCATCATCACTGTATCATCATCAAATCTGGATCATCATCAAGTCTGGATCATCATCACATATGGATCATCACTTGATCTGGATCATCATCAAGTCTAGATCATCATCATCGGTGCTATCTCTCGATTCTTCTCATCACAGGAAGTTCTATAGAGCCAACCCTTTTTCATGTTGGTTGTAGTCCTACCCTTCATGTAGGTCTTCAGCACTTATATATGACCCTAAGTCATAATGGCCTTCCCAACTCTTACATCTGACCTCATCTTGTTAGAAAGGCATCCCCAGCACTCACATCTAACCTCATCTTGTCAGAAAGGCCCAGCACTCACATCTGACCATGTGTAAACACATCGTGCTAGAATGGCTTAGAACTTACATCCGACCTCATCTTGTCAAAAAGGCTCTGCACTTACATTCGACCCCATCTTGTCAGAAAGGCACATCACTCACATCTGACCATGTGTAAATACATCGCGCCAGAATGGCTCAGCACTTACATCTGACCTCGTCTTGTCATAAAGGCTCTGCACTTACATTCGACCATGTGTAAACACATCGCATCGAAAGGGCTCTTAGTCCTAGACTGAGGATTCCTTGTAACTAACCAGGTGCCTCCATTCTCCCATAGAATGGCATCAGCCCTTATATCTGATCAAGTGGGAACACATGCCTCAATGACATCAGAATGGCCATGCACTCACATCTAATCATGTAATACTACATCCTACATTCATTTCAGAATGTCCCTCAGTCCTAGACTGAGTATTCCTGGTACCTGACCAGGTGCCTCCTTTCCAAGAATAGCATTCATCCCTTACATCTGATCATGTAGGAACCAATCCTCCAATCACATCAGAATGGCTCAACACTCACACCTGACATGGAAGGAACCAAATCCTCTCACCATGATAGAATGGCTCAGCCCTTACATCTGACCATGGAAGGAACGTAATCCTCTCACCATGTCAGAATGGCTCTAGGTCTCATCATTTCCCCTTGGAGGGAACTTCGATCTGGAGAACACCAAGCTTCTCCCTGAAGTACTCAAACTTCAGTCTAGCCAATGGCTTTGTCAACACATCAGCTATATGTTCGTCCATCGCAACATACTGGAGCTTCACTGCTCCTCTCTACACCATATCATTGATATACCGATACGTGATCTCAATATTCTTCGACTTGTCATAGAACACTGGGTTCTCTGACAACTTCAGACAACTCTGGTTGTCACAGAATATACAAGTAGCATCCAACTGGAGATCAAATAAATCAGACATTAGCTTTCTCAGCCACACTGCCTCGCAACTAGCTGAACAAGCTGCGACATATTCTGCTTCAGTTGTACTCAGTGCCACACAGGACTGCTTCCTGCTAAACCAAGAGATCATACATGATCCCATACTGAAGCAGCATCTTGAAGTGCTCTTCCTATTGATGGCACTACCTGCCCAATCTGAATCAACATAACCCTCCAGGTTAATCTTCTGATTTGCCTCGTACTTGAGCCCATAATCAATTGTACCCTTTAGGTACCTCAGAATATTCTTTGCAGCAATCAAGTGAACATGTCTCAGATCTATCAAGAACTGGCTCAAGGTGTTCGCAGCAAAGCAAATATCTGGTCTCTTGTTCATCAGGTACATCAAGGACCCAATCATCTGATGATACATTGTAGCATCAACCTCTTCTGATGAAACATCAATCAATAGCTTCAATTCAATGCCATAGGTGTGGTTATGGCCTTGCAGTCCATCATCCCGAATCTCTTCAAAATATCTACTGCATACTTCCCTTATCTGAGGAAGATTCCATCCACATTCTGCCACACCTCCATGCCTAAGAAATAGTGCAACATACCCAAGTCTTCCATTTCAAACTAGGCAGCAAGTTTCCTCTTCGTATCAGGAATCAACCCATCCACACATGTTACAAATAGATCATCCACATACAATAGGAGTATCACTGGATTGCCATCTTGAACCTTGTAGTAAAGGTTGGAATCTGCTTTACTCTTGGTAAAGCCCAAACTGGATAGGAAGTCATCAATTCTATCGTACCATGTCCTGGGTTCCTGTTTCAAACCGTACATGGTTTTCTTCAATATACACACATGAGACTCCCTGTCATGTGTCTCAAAACCAAGTGGTTGCTCCACATACACTTCCTCTTCTACTACACCATTCAAGAAAGCAGTCTTGACATCCATCTGGTGTATCTCCCATTTCATCACTGCAGCCATAGCAAGTATTGATATGATGGAAGTGTATCTGGCTACAGGTGCAAAAGTTTCTTCATAATCTATTCCTTCTTTCTGGGAGAAACCACGAGCCACAAATCTTGCTTTATATTTCTCTATGCTGCCATCTGTAGCATGCTTGATCTTGTAGATCCATTTGGAAGTTACAATGGACTTCCCTTCTGTTCTTGGGACAACATCCCAAACATCATTCTCCATGATCGATTGATACTCTTCAATCAGAGCCTCCTTCCATTCTTTCCTTTCTGTCACTTCTTCATAGTTGGAAGGTTCGTTATCAATAATGCACGGGAACTTCACTTAGTGAACCTCTCACATAGCACGTGCGATCGTGGGATATTAAAGAATACCCTTAATTTCAAGAGATATTGACCCAAACTCTTTTTGTTGAAACCCCCTCCCAATACTTAAAACCTCCTCCCCACCCCTCTTTATACCTCAATCCTTATAAACCTCCCTACCCACCCCCACCTTAAACCCCTCATACCCCAATACCTGCAATATATTGGTTTGATTTTTGATAATTTTAAAACCCACAATATGAACTAACGTGATAGTATATTGGCCAACAAGTGAAGCCCCCATGCAATAATGTTACATAGCAAGGCTACATAACTAGAGCAGGACCTAGTTCTCTTTCTTCCACTGGGTGTTTCTTTTGAAGCTCCATATCTTTCTGCACCTTGGATAATTTCACGTATCCAAGCAGGTTTCCTCTTATGAGGATTCTTCTCCTGAGGTGGATCTACAGGTTCTTGAAGTTCTTCTAATTCTCGATCTTCTTCTTGATTTTCTTCATTCATGGTTGTATCATGAATTCTGGGTGCTCTTGTTTCTTCAGGTTCTTCAACAGTCTCTTCCTGGATTTGATGTAGGCTGAATCTTCATCAAATGTTACATCTTTGCTAATGTCAATCTTCTTGAACCTTGGGAAGTATATTCTACAAGCCTTCGAGCTTTCAGAGTATCCCAAAAATATACCCTTCTTTCCTGAAGGATATAACTTTGTCCTCTTTTCTTTTGGAATGTGTATGTATACAGGACAACTGAATATTATGAGATGGTTGACTTCTGGTTTCTTGTTGGATAATACTTCTTCAGGTGTCTTGTTCTCGAGTACTCTATGTGGAGTATGGTTCTATACATACACCACTATTCTGGAAGCTTCTGCCCATAGAAGCATGGGAAGGTCTTGGTCATGAAGCATGGCCCTTGCTTCTTCCATGATCATTCTATTCTTTCTTTCTAAAATTCCATTCTATTGTGGATTATATGGAGTGGATAACTCCCTCTTAATCCCTGAGACTTTGCATAGCTCTTTGAATTCATTTGATGTGAATTCTTTGCCATTATCTGATCGAAAGGTCTTGATATTCTTTTCTGTGTGATTCTCGATCAAGGATTTTAATTCCTTGAACTTGTTGAATACTTCATCTTTGTTCTTCAAAAAGTATATCCATGCCTTTCTAGAAAAATCATCAATAAAAGAAACGTAGTATACATACCCACTTAGTGAACTGGATGACATTGGACTGCATACATTGGAGTGGATGAATTCCAAGATTCATTTTGCCTTGATCTCGCTACTTGGAAATGTCTTCTTTGTGTTCTTCCATTTCGCACATCCTTTGCATACACCTTCATGTTTTGTCTGCATTTCTGGGAGACCTTCAATAGCTTTTCTTGCAAGTGGTAGTGCTCTGTAATGCACATGTGCAAGCCTTCTATGCCAAAGCTCATTTGGTTCTACCGAGTCATGAACCAAAACTTGTTCTGGTTGGCCCTTTAATTTGTATAGTCCTCCTTCTTGTTCCCCAATCACTACTGCATCATCGAAATATTTTCCCTTTGGCCACATGAGGACTTGACCATCTATAAATGCAACCCTCATTCCTTTTGCATCCAATGTAGATATGGAGAGGAGGTTCTTCTTTAGTCCAGGTACAAACAATACATCTTTCATCTTGATAGACTTTCCAGAGTCTAGCTTGTATGAGGATTCATCGCTACCTTTTATTATATACTGGTAGTCATCTCTAAGTTTCACCTTGTGAGGTGATTCATGTTCAAATAATTTCACAGAGGATTCCTTGAATCCTATCATATGCTTGGAAGCACCACTATCTATAAGCCAATCATTGCTGCCATGTGTGATAGTTCTCATGAGAGAGGAAATCAAAACATATTCTTCATCACTTGAAGAATCATCATTGTCTTGTCTGTTTCTCTTTATGGAAGGTTCATCATCCTCTGCATCATGAGCATGATGTCTTCTCTTGTTTCCCTTCTTCTTATGAGAGCTACTTTTATTTCTAGGACAATCTCTAGAAAAGTGTCCTCTTTCATCACATGTATAGCAAATGAACTTAGACTTATCTCTAGGCTTTCTAAAGTTATTCCTTTGATGAGAGTACTTACCTCTGTAGTGGCTAGATCTGGTTTTCTTGGATTGTACTGTGAGAAATTGATCTTCACTTCCCATCTTTTCTTCTCGAGCTACTATCCAAGCTTCTTCTTGAGAGCATTCTTCCCGTAGTCTGTTGAACTTGGCTAACTTCTTTCTGGCACAGATCCCTTGGATGAAAGAGTCCCATGTCCTAGGGAGGCCATTCAAGGTGGTCATCACAATCTCTGCATTCTCCACTTCTGCACCTACTACTTCAATCTGTTCTTTGATCTGGGAGACCCTTGTGAAGTATGACTGTATGGTCTCCGCATTCTGGATCTTCACATTCTTCAATTGGTTCCTCAAGGTCACCTTCCGGTTTATGTTCTTTCATTCAAACAATTTGGTTAGGGCATCAAACATAGCTTTAGGTGTCTTTAGGGACGACACCTGTTGTATGAGGTGATCCTTGATTGAAGTAGCAATAATCCTCTTAACCATAACCAACTTCTTCTTATGTAAATCCTTAGCCTCATCTCCCTCTGGAACTGAAATATCCTCATTGATGTAGGAGTCCAACTCATTTTCTTCCAGGACCAGGGAGATCTTATACTTCTAGGCTCGAAAGTTATCAGCTCCCTCAAGATTTTCATCAAGCTTGGTATGATGAGACATATTAACTAAGAACCTCAAATGGAAATACAAAAGATTTAGATCTTACCAGGTCAAGATGTCGGATCTGGATTTGGAGCTAAATTTCTGTAATGTTGGTTCAGGAGCAGATTAGGGTTTGGCTTTTCCGGAGTTCTGTCCAACCAAATGCTTTGATATTGATCTCTAAACTTCGATTTTGAAGAGGAGATCAATCAAGGCCTAGGCTCACTGAAAATTCCACTTCTATGGAAAGCCCTAATTTCTGGCAGCAGTGTCAGGTCCAAAACTGAAAAAGCTCAGAATTAGATTCTACTTTGACAGAAAGATGCACCCTAGGGAGGAGAGTTAGTCCAACCTTCTTTTGCTGAAAAATATATGGAGAGAGATCCACAACGTAGGAAGCCCTAGTTCTCGCAGCTGCACAGTGTCTTCTTCTTAGGTTAGCTCTCATACCATGTTAGATTTTGAACATTAAGCTAGCATTATATTAGGATCTTTAACTGAGAGAATAACAAGCATGACAATCAAACACAAGAGACAATTAACACATTTTTTTTCCTCGAGGAAACCATAAATGGAGAAAACCCCGCAACTTCCTCAGAGATAGAATCAGCACCAAAAGTAAAACCCCAAAACAGTAAGATGATATCCCAACAACATTAGCCTCTTTCTTCTTAGCCCCAGTGTCTTCTTCTTCCTCAGTTATGCGCTACAACTGACTATGAGTGAGTTTGTGATAAATAGAGAGGCTCACTCTCTATTTATACTAATTCCCGACTTGACAATGACTCACTAGGGCCGACTTCTCTAGGAGAGTCTAATAACCCTAGTGCCCCGGAACTGGGGGGACTTTAGCCCTTGAACAATAGGAGGGTTACCCACAATGACTTGACATGACTTGTTTACAATATAGATCCTCCCGATAGGAACATCGAGGCATGACATGACTCAAATATATTATAGACACTTCTTGGAATAAACATCAGGGTACAAGACATAAGGTATATAAGTGAATACATTCCGAAGTTACAAATAGATCAACACTTTGCACTAAAAGGAAGACCTCTTTTTATGAGGGCATTGCATTATGAATGTGTAGTGTGAGTGAGACAGATTGTGAGCGAGTGAAGAGGAGGTTGCATCAGATGTGTTTTAGGTTTTATCCTTTCATTTTGATAGATGGAATAAAAAAGGGACTTGTTGTTTCTTTGTAGATGCAACCTATGTTAGGTGAATCACATATATTGATGTCTCTCTTGTATTGTGTTTTTTTTGTGTTTTATTTATGTATTCATTTTGTTTTTTATTTATCCACGATCTTATTCCAAATATTATTCCAAACACTTAAGGCCCCAAGGCACATACATAGTACCATAGGTACCCCATACATAGTGTCATAGATACCTCATAATGTTGTCCATACCCATTCTTTTATATATTAAAAAGTATACTATGTAACATAACATATGATAAATTGGACATGGTAGTGATAACAATATGATTGTGATTCCATATGAAATATAATCAAAGAAACATGTACTATTAGATAGCCACACCTTTGTAGAATGTGTGCCATTGGATATCCTTGGCTGAGAAAATCCTAATAGCTACATCACTACTCATTAGTATACCAATCATTATATGTCCATGATCCTCGTTATGAATAGGAAAGAATTTCACAAGGTAATGTAATAGAAAAAGGGCCTATATTAGACTAATTTAGAGAGTAGATAAGAGGAAGGTGTTTAAATATTGGAATGAGTGATGGATATGTTGGAGATAAGTGTGATTGATTAATTTTGGTTGATCTATATAATGTTGCATGATGCGATGGTTGATCACATGAGCATGTACTATGGTACTATTGAATTTAAATGCAACTGTCATTTAAAATTGGGTTTCCTATGTGTGTGGGGGGGCATTTGTCAATTCATTTCAAGTAATTATTGGTTCTTTTTATTTGTGGTTTTATGCATTTCATTCAGATAATTGTATGATTATAAACACATTTAAATCAAAATTAATAACAGTCTTATGTTGTTATTAATGATTATGTCCATGTGAACAACATATTTTTGTTGTTATGATATAATCCTAAAAGGAGGTGGATTTGGGTAGATGATAGAATATTATATTCTAATTATACTATACTAAATAGTAATGTGATAAGGGTAATACACTATTGTTTTAATTTGATTTTAAAGTACACAAAATTACAAATAAATTATTTAAGTGTGCTTTTCACCACGCCTATATTATCTTCTTAATCCATAATTTTAAATGTGCATTTACTAATGAAGTTTATATTCAAGTAATTTATTTATTTTCAAAATTGGAGCCATTGTACATATTAATACTAGACATATATAGTGATTAGTACCACTCAATACTTATTTTCTAAATATAACTTGTTCATATTACCCTATCTTGGTTGAGTTATCAACTTTCATGATGATGTTTTAACATTTTAAGAAAATGTAACAACTTTAAATATTACAAGATGTTTAATTGTATTTTGAACGAGATAGATTAGCATGTACCCATTTTCCCAAGTAATAAATAAAAATAAGAATTTATAATAATAAAGAGTTCTGATGTAAAAACATAAAGGGTGATTACTTTTCATTATAGATTTCTTCACCTACTAATTATGAGGAGTTGGATAATTGCCTTTGGGGTGAGGAATGCCTATAAATGTGTTCACTAGAATGAGAGAAATAAGCCTTTATACTTTATATTTTTATTTTTAAAATAAAAATAAATAATAATATATTTTAAAATCTTTGTATATTAAATCAGATTCATATAAATATACTTTATATAATCACATTTATAGATGTTTTAATTTTATAATTCATTTACTCTCCAAGAAGCATTTTCTTTGGATCGTATACAGGAATTTATGGAAAGAAAGACGACTTTTGATGGCATTTTTTTAATGTGAAGGAGCTAATATTTAGAACAAATTTTTGAACAAATTAGATCTTTTACGAGATCTTTTTTTTATTAACATTTGGAGCTCTTTCTTTTTTAAACACTTGTGATTCTAGCGTCAATTATTGGCTATGTGATGTATATATCTTGTTTTGAAAAGTTTTATAAAAAACTTACCAAATTGATGTAATCTTTCCTTGATTTAATATAAATAATACCAAAAAAAAATTAAATAAAACAAATATACTTTAAAAATTAATTAAATAATAAATATTTATTTTACATTTTTTTATTTTTCTTTATAATTATTTTTGTACAAATATAATTCATTAATTGAAAAAAAAAAAAAATCTTTAAAAGCAACTAATAAAATTTCAAAATCACCTCCATCCATTGTTATTTACAAATTCATCAAAAATATTTTCATTTTAAAAAATATTAACTTTATCAATAATTTATTAAATAATATATTATTAATTTTAAATATAAAAAAAATATTATATATAAGTTATACACAACAATGTTAAACGGTTTATATGGATGTAATTGACTTTATAGCCATCAATAGCTTGTAATTGTCAAATTGATATGAACTTGCATTTATCATGATAACTTGTCGCTTTCTCTAAAATGTCACACGATTTTGGATTGAGCTTGGCCATATGAAATTGCATTGTTCACTTTTTTTTAATAGAATCCTTCCTATCTCAGTTGAATCCATGGAATCTATCTTCATGTATTTAGAAATTAAATTTTATTAAATTTAAATTTGTTTTAAAATAGATAATTTAAATTTATGGAATTTATTTTTATGTATCTAGGAATTAAATTTTTTTAAATTTAAATTTGTTTTAAAATAGATATTTTTACGTCGAAGACGTTCTTTCTCCTGGAGCAGTTTTTCGACACGGTTTCCAAGGTTTTGGTTGTCTCTCTGACTAATAAAAACTAACCACCTATTTTCAATTTTTTTTTATTTTTACTAAAATATAGAAATTATAGCATGCGGATGCAGTTCAGTGATCAAATTTGAAGGGTGGGTCTTAATTTCAATTGGAAGGGCATTTATTCTCTGAGCCCTTCAGAGCTGAAGGGCAATATAAATAATTGTACTTCAATTGCCAGGTATTAATTAAATCCTTTCACCAAAAAAATTGCAAAAAACAAATATTGTTCTTTCAAATTTTTACAATTTTAAACAATTGAACACCACTTAATATCTACATGAAAAAATGATATATTGTCAATAAAACTTATTTTGAACACATTAATTTGTCATATGTGTATCATTAATTTAAAGTTCAGTAACATAACAACTTTTCTATTGTATTTTTTCTAGTTGGAGCACACTTCATTATACAAAAAAAACTACTTAGACTATGCCATAACCATATTGGGGCATCCACGTGCAATCCAATCTTGAGAGATGTAAGAATGATGAGGATTGGTCACCTAAGAAAAAATAATACACTATTCAGAAAACCTTAAAAAAAAAATCCTACATATAAAGCAAATTAGCAAAGCTAGCATAACCAGGGTTGAGGCATCAATTTTTTTTTTTCAACACTTGTTGTGAAAGAATACAAGTATGGGATGGAGGGGAAATGGAATCAAGCCTAAGTCAATTGAATCCTTGTAACTTGTTGCATGCCTGAGTTTCAACAATCTGCCTTTTAAATTGAACCAAAATACCAAAAGAAGTTTATTAATGGCTAGATTTGAGAAAGTTCTAGGTGTGAATAATTAAAGGCTCATGCCTCTAAAATTTGTTGTGTTTTGTACCGATCCACGTTTTAGTGAATCGACAGTCACAGGTAGGAATTTAAGTTATTTAATGAAAACAATTAATGTGTATAACCTCTATGTCGAAACTATTTTCCATGCTAATGCAGGCCACTACCCTCTTTATTGTCTTACCAAAAGGCATGATAATAAGGAAGAAGACCTAAAATTATGGACTTCACCTTCAAAGAATGCCTTGCAATCACATTGGTAAGGAGTGATAAGAAGATCACAACAATCGTCAATGAAGTGGGGTCCAATCGGTGGGGGAAGGTGGTTTTCACCCAACCCAACAGGGATCCATTCCCACCGAGACATTGGCCCGCTGTGATAAGGCTCAAAGGATAGGCGCCCCCTGGATAGACTACCGACCCTTGTCGGGATTGGAGTCGGGACGTCTCGGTCCTTGCTGAGTCACAAGTTTCTGGTATATCCTGGCTTGCGGGCTGCCGGTTTATACCTTAGGGGTTATAGTGGCAGCAGCGGATTTGATCCTGGGCCTGGCCCAAACAAGTTTGAAAAGTTACCGATTCCCCTCGAGCTAAAAAAAAAGAAGATCACAACAATCCAACGTGTCAAATCTCAGTTGATAGTGTAAATTAAAGACTTATATGGTAAATTTAATATAAGACTTACTTATAGTTGTATCTTACTCTTTACGTCTTGACACATTTAATATTTTATGGTTGTCTTTGTGCCTTGACCCAATTCGTATTATAAGTTCGTATTATAAGGTGAGGATGTGCATGCATAATAATCCTTAGTTATGACTATGAGACAAGGATTTAAAGAGAAGAGGAGGTAAAGACAAGTAATTTTTATATGTATTTTGGTAGTGCCGAGGACAAATGTTGTGAGAAACCACAAATGTTTGGTTGGACGGAGGGAGATTACATCACAATCATGCTACCCATCAAATTGAAGACCATTCTTGAGCCAACAATTGTTTTTTTAATTTTATTAATAACCATTGTTTCTCCATATCGCGTGCCCAATGACACCTCTCTATAGCAATGCATAAATCGACTTTTGCACAGTTTGTGATCTTAGCTACATGCCATTATTTGTATTTGCATGACATCGAGTGTTCTTTATAGATGTCATGAATCCATGATATTCATGCAAGAAATGAAGTCTTGTAGAGGAGGACTTATCAAACCGGCCTTTTGAATTTCATTTTGATGAAAAAAGAGTGGACATTGGTAGCAAGGTTCACATAGGTAGTAGTCACAAATTTTTGAGCTCGTTTCGGGCCTAGTAGTAGACTAGTAGTTGTTCTTTTTTGTTATAGTCGTATTTGTTGACACATTGTCACACTTTAGATTGCAACCCCAAGTTACTAGGGAGTCAGAGTCACATCTCGATGGCTAGTGCCTTGTAGTCATCAATGATTACTGGCCATCTTGCACAACTAAGAAGTGAGTGCATGACATGAGTGAGTGAGTGATTATAATTTATCATATTTCCAATATTTTGAATGATGAGTTGAACTTTATAGCATAGGAATTTCTACATCTTGAGAAATTTATATGGATGGGTAATTTCAAATGTTGCCCTTCCTTTGAAATGCTGATATAAATTATGCCCTTCTTAATTGGAAGGGTAAAATTCAAATTTTAAATTTTTTTTGAAGGGCAATTTTAACTTTACACTTCTCGGAAGGGCTAGAACCCTTTGGAAGGGTTGGGAAGGGTTCAATTTTGAACGTTGATGCGGTCTACTTTGTTCTGCACTGTCAGGTCTACTCTGTTATGTAGTGTCATGTTCCGTGACGTTTCCTCCGTCTCGTTGTTCTATGTTTTTCCTCTGTTTCAACAGATTTTCGTTACCACCTTTATGTCGTTTCCATTAACTCCACTCTTGAAAATCTTGAAGAAGATCGTGCTTCTTTGTTTCAGATCATCAGACGCTAATACCATCAACCCGAATCCCGTACTCGTCTTGCTTCGACTGCACAAACTTTGAGCTGTCATTCCCCTCAACTCCTCCACTGTTTCATAATCGCCTCCCAACCTCCACGTCCACCTGCAATGCAATGCAATCACGCATAACTCATTCTTATAATCTATCTAATCATAATAATAACTTAAATTTTGATCTTTATTACCTGGGCTGCTTCTGAGTTCAATCCCTCTACCTTCATTACCGATTCCCTTTCCAAAACAACGTTGTCTTTCCTCACATTATATGCTCGTAATGATTCAATATCAGTCACTGGCCACTGAACAAGGCTTCTCCTGGTAATAAGATCAAGCCACACAACCCTGGGAATCGCCTGCAATCAAGAAGCACCTGGGATTGTGATGCCCGAAGTAGAAGCAGAACCAAAAGGATTTAATTAATCTGATTATATATTATATATTATATATATGTATAATATCAACGAAAGCCCATCCTTTGTTCAGATCATCAGCCATGTTGTCGGATTCGTTGATCCAACCCCACATAATCCTGCGGGACTGGTTACGCCGTAGGTGTTTTTCTCTATGAGGGTGGGTTTGAAATGCAATGTTACAGATTCGTCGTCCCTCCAACGACGAATCAGTGCATGCCAAGTTTTTATTTACATTTTCAATCTAAATCTATCGTCTACCTAATAAGATTATGCCACGTTGTTACGTGTCCGACGAAATTATCGTACGTCGGCGGTTGTTTATCGAGCGATTTTGTATTATGCCAATGAGATTATCTAGTGGAAACGCATGAGCGTGAAGGGTGTAAAACACCTTTATTTGAAGGGTATCTGAAGATGGCAGTGTGGAACAAAGAAGTAGAGAATGGAAAGAGACATGGGGAATCATGGTTCTAGTAAGAGGAAAAAAGGACGCCTCATTCAGTTAGAAAAGTAAGACTCAAATAAACAATTCATTTGGTTTAAAATATCGGAAAATGGAAATATCATTAGAATTGCAGCATGTTATTTTTCCCCAAAGGGTAGGATTCTTTTGACACAAAAAACCGGAATACCTTCAATATTGCATCAGAGAGGCTTTTTAAGGAGGAGAAAACTCAATCCCAGGGCCTTCATATCCACGAACTAACAGATCTAATTCAAAGAGCACTTTCAAAATGAAAAAGAGAAAAAAATAATAAGTCTGAAACAAATTGCTTCCCGGTAATGCTTGGTTTGATGAGGAATGCAAAAAAGCAAGGAGAAGTTTGAAAGAATCAAATCAGAAAGAAATTGACTTCAAAGCCTACAAGCAGATTGTAAGAAAGAAAAATGATGATTTCATGATTTCACGAAGGGAAGAACCAATCTTCCTTGGGAAAAACAACCCCAAGTTATTTTTGGAAGGAACTTCAAACCAGAAAGAAGCAAACTGAAAACAATACCACAGCTTATCAATGGGTTGAATATGCAAAACAACTTTATGAGCAAGATCCCAAGGCTGACCCCCCTCCTTAGTCAACACCGCTACTAAGCTTTTCACAGTCCAAGAGGTTAACGTGGGTATTAAGAAGTTGGGTGCTTGAAAAGCAAAGGATTTAGTTGAACTCCAATCAGAATATCTAAAGTGGGGTTTGAAAACTCTTGTGCCTCATATCACGAGAATTTTCAACATCTTTCAGTAGGGCTTCCCTACAGATTGCACAACTAGCCTGAAAATACCTCTTTTCAAGAGTGGTGATGCCAATAATCCCTTCAACTACAGGACCATAATGATAAATCCCGTGTTTGCAAAACTATTCGGAAGTATGCTAGAAAATATAATTAGCAAGTGGGCGGAAGAAAGAGGTAAGCGTGCTTACAAGCAGGTTTCAGACCCAAACACTCCACAGTTGATCACGGTGTAACATTAAGACACATCATTGAGAAAGCGTGGGAGAAAAAGGAGGAATCCTTTTGTTGCTTTGTCGATTTCAAAAAGGCCTTTGACACAGTCCCTAGGGATAAGCTCTGGCACAGAATGGAAGAACTTGGGGTTCATATGCATCTTAGGGCAGCTGTCCATAGATTATACGAAGAGGTTAAAGTCAAAATCAAAATGTCAACAAGTATCTATGAAAGTTTCAGGAGCAATATTGGGGTCAAGTAGGGGTGCCCATTGCCCCTACTATGTTTGGCTTATATATTGACAAACTTAAAGAGTGGTTAAACGTGCAGGACGGGAAAGGTGCTTTGCTGGGCGAGTTTGTGATAAGGCTTCTTTTGTATGCAAATGACCTTATTTTGATTGCTAAATCTGCTTTTGGCTTGCAAGAGCACTTACTTTCCCTTGATCACTTTTGTAGAGCAGTGGGGATGCAGGTTAATACTAGTAAGACAAAAGTAGTTGTCTTCTCTAGCAAGAGAAAACATAACCAACATAAGTTCTACTTTGAAGGCAACACTCTTGAAGAAGTGGCAGATTACAAATATCTTGGGATTGACTTCAACAAAAATTTAAGTTGGTAAGGTTGTAGAAAGAAAGAACTTTGGGAGGTTGGAAAGCATTATACACCTTTCAAAATAGTGCAGAGAAGCAGAGCTATGGGATTGGAAGACTACGCAAACTCTTTTTGGGTTGTTAGTGATCCCGATGGTTCTCTATAGGTGTGAAGTGTGGGCTAGAAGTACATCTGATTTACAGTGGCAACAAATTGAGAAGATTAAAAAATGATTGATTATCATCAAGTTCAAAATTAAAATCGCAGTCCCCTATGATATCATTCTCAGTGAAGTGGGGGCAGCCCCCATTGAAGCAATTGCTATGGTGCAACTCATAAAATATCTAAAAAAGATTGAGCAAATGGAAGACGTCAGATGGCCTAAGGTGGTCTTCAATGACATATTATGCAAAAGAAAGAAGACTTGGATGCGGCAAAACAACAAATGGCTTAGTAAATGGGATATTTACTTGAATACATGTCCTACAAATAGTAAAGAGATAAAGGCCTTTGTATCAACAAGTTCCACAAGCAAATTTGGGACAAAGAGATAGGGAGAAAGAAAAAGTACTATGTTGAAGAGTTTAATCCCACATACAACCATCATCAAAAATATTATATAGGGGCTAATATATCATGGAGGGCCAAAATGCTTATTGCTCAAATAAGAACCGATTCCCACCAATTGCGTTGTGAAACAGGACGCTAGAAAAGACCAAAGGAAGCTTGGGAAGAAAGAGTGTGTACTTTTTGCAACTCTGGAAAAGTGGAAACAGAAAAGCATTTCATTTTAGAGTGCGAGGCTTTCAAGGATATCAAGGACAACTATGTGAATATCTTGGAAACTAGCTCTTGGGTTAATTTATTCAATGAAGGGACCATGGTGAAATTGGGGGAGCTCATCCTCAAGTTGAACAGGAAGAGGGTGGAAATGCAAAATCAGCGGGCAAGATAGTCTATCCCATAAGCTATTTTTAGTCTCGTGAATGTTAAAATAACTTCTTCTTCTTATCGTTACAATAAAACAAGCCATCAAGTAGTGATGATGATTAGCATTTAATGACAATAAAAATATGGTCACGAAACTCGAATACAAAAATTAAGCAATGAATTGAAATAAAAAGTAGAATTTAGCGATTGAAGAGAATGTACAATATCATAACCCCATACATTAGGATGAGGATTGGTAGTCATCACAGTCTTACACGGTTGAAGTTGCTCCTGATTCAACATAAACGCTATCTATTTGAAATTCTTCAAAGTGGCTACTACTAAATATACGCAGGTGTAATGGCAAGCAAATTTCTTGTTTGATTGGCTTGGCTTGTGGACAGACTCATCTGAACTTGACAGAAAACTTTGGTATATAAGAGGATGGGGCTTTGAGATTTAAGAAATAGAAATGTTGTGGCGCGACATTAACGTTGAAATGTCAAAGTTGTACAAGGATGGTAAATGGAAAATGCAAATAACAACTAAGATTGAGATTATTATAAGTTTGTATGACCAACCTAATGGGGCTCAATTTATTGAGATTTTAAACTAACTAATTTACAAATGGTTCCATATAAAATTGAAACGAATGAGAAGGGAACAAAAATAGCATTAGAATAAGAAAATTAGTATTTCTAAAAAGGAATTTCAACATTAATCTATGCTACGGGGTGGAGGTACAACATCAATGGTTGGATATTCAGCTTCATGCACGTCCTTACCTTTCCAATTCATATCCGCAAAAGATAGAACTTTAATAAGATTTGATGTGCCGAAGGCCGAATAAATATGGAAAATGGTTCTAGTCAATCTAATCAATTCAATGTTTTAAGTTCGAAATCCGATGCTTAAGACTTAGGGGCGGAGACAGATAGTTAATGGGACTTTTTTTTTCAGTAGAAAAAAACCTGTCTTTGGTATTCATTTAGAATCAAAGGGCATCAAATGTGCCATCCACCAAGGGAATTACATCACAGTTCTACCAACTAACAGTCTAGAAACCAAAAAACCAGAGCTACAAACAGTCACAAAGTGATGCTGAAGAAGAGTCGCATGATCCCACAACACCAAGAGGTCAACAGATGGACATGGAGATCAACTGATTCTGAAGCATAAGAAGAGCCTGGATTGTTGATCCAAAGATGATCCCCGTCTGAGACATGAAAATGAAAAAAAACAAATATCGGTGCTCAAAGAAAAAGGGAGACAAAGCTCGAGCACTAGCTCTCAAAAGAGCTTCATTATACCACTCGAACACAGAGTGTTGTCATAAAATTCAGAGAAAGCACAAAGACCGGGTTTCAAGAGTAATGCATCTTTAGATAGGCAATCCGCTCTTTGGTTATGCTCCCTGAATACATGACTGATGTCAACATCTACTGAATCTTGGACCAAGTCTTTGATTTCAGTACACCAATGAGATAGTTCAATAGTATTGAGTTTATATTTACCACAGGACCAGTTTATGATGACCTAAGAGTCACCAAATATTTTCTTTAAAGGCAGACCCATCGACTTTGCAACCACAAGGAGGGTCCAGAGGGCTAGTAGCTCTTCTTTGGTATTGGTAGATGGACCACATCCCATCTTGAATGTGAGCACATGTAGATTACTGGTAGCTATCAATGCACATGCCCCGCCTATTGAATTACCAGCAGCCCCATCGAAGAACCCACACGAATAGCACAAAACAAGGGTCGGTCCAATGTTCCTTACTCTGGATTTTATCCTAGAGACTGGAAAGTAATGCAGAAAGTAATCAATATGGTGAATGGCATCCACAAACTTGACAGGTTTATTTTCAAAGAGAGCTTTGTTCCTCTCGAGCCAAATACACCAGAACTCATAAAAGGGAAGATACATGTGGGATGCTTGGTGATTTTGTGAGGAAAACCAGTGCTCTATACTGTCCCTGAGGGGCATGCCAATCCCCGACGGGTCGCAATTGTAAAGATTGCAGTATCTCGAGAAGATTGAAACCATGAATGAGCAGTCAACAAAAACATAGTTTATCGTGTCTTTTCCTACCTTACATAACCCATAGATACTCGGACCTGACCATCCTCTTTTCATGAGGTTTTCCCATATAAGGATTTTACCATCGAGTAACAGCCAGCTAAAGCATTTAAGTTTCCATGCCAGCATGTAAAGATGATGCATAAGATAGTTAATAGGACTTGGCTAATGGAGAAAGTGTTATTACATCTAAAGCATGTAAAGAAGATTCAAATAAAGTATAAACAAAGCAATGCATAAGGAGAAATTGAAGGTAAAAAACGCCATAAATATTGTGTAAAAAAGCAAGTCAAATAAAAAAGCTTCTTCAATTATGATAAAAACTTTCCATATAATTATAATGATTTTCCTATTTCATCCTTAAATGAATGGATACTCGATTTTAGTTATAATAAGATATAGAGGCTTATTGTGAAAAAAATAAAGAAGTTTGGTTATAATAGGATACAAAGGGTTATTGGGAAAAAAATATATATAGAATTTATTATTTAATAAATATAAATATAAATTCAAGATTATATTTGGGATAATAATATATTGTATTTTTTATTTATTAATTAATTTTTAAATAATTGTTGTGATAAATATGCATGTTATTTATTAATGTAATTTTTTTTTAATTATATGATCGAAGTTTATAATAATAATGTATTAGTGAAATTAATAATAGGCTAAATATACATATAAATTCTGGTAATAAGATTATATTTGGGATAATAATACATTGTATTTTATTCATTAATTAATGTTTAAATTGGTGCGATAAAATATGTATATAATTTATTAATGTAATTTTTCATTTTCATTTACTATATGAATGAAGCTGATAATAATGTTGCATTGGTCCAACTAATAACACGATTAATAGATATGTTAATGCTTATGATAGGTTGCATATGTTCTCTAAGTTTATCAAATCTTGCCACTATTTTCATACTTTGGTTGTTAATACCGATGAAGTGAGTAGTTTACAATTATGATTTGCTTGCTAATAAACATGTTGAACATGAATCTATACCCAACTCCTCTTTTGAAATATTTTCATGCTTTCGTTACTCATACTAAAATGAGTAATTTACAACATGGAAGATTGTGTCACTTAAACTTTTGTAGTTTGCAACAAATAAACATGTTGACCATGATTCTATACCCAAATTTCTCTTTGAAGTAATTCAATATTACAAGTGTATTTTGAATGGAATGAAAACAACAATAACTTCCAATTCCCAAGCACGTGTTGAAAATCATGATACGTCGTGAATCGTGATAAAAATAATTATTTGCTACCACTTTTAATTTTAGACTCTCGTCACTATAATGGTTTCTGCATAATCGGTAGTGCATCCACGATGTTTTTTTTTAGGTTAGGGAAATCGGTAACATGTCGGGATTATCTGAGCGAGGCCCACGTTCAAAGCCGCCGATGCATCCACGATGTTATATTGACTGCATGTTAATTATTATAGAATTGTCCTAAACTTGTTTTATCCATGTGACATACTATGATCCTTAATCAATGTTATATTGCAATCTCTTCACGTTTGAACTTTCTTTGACTTATAAACAATTTCAAATTTTGGCACGCTATGATTCTTAACCAATGTTAGAGAGTTATATTGTAATCGTTCAGTTTTGAATTTTAAACAATTTCAGAAATTAAAATGAGTTATTAAATTTTAACTAAAATAAAAATTTATAATTTATAAGTATGAATATATATGTGAGATGACAATGAGGATATTATTTTCATGTTATTTTTTTTAGCTATAATAATTTAAAACAAATAAAATAATTTCATCTACATTAATATTTCAAGCTTTATGAGGTCATTCATTTATTCCCGAGAAAATGCCAAAAAAAATCATTTGAATATGCAATTGCGGTCCTTTTCCACTCCGTTGATTTGGCTAAGAGGGTTTGTCTACTAGAAATTACCCCAAAACGTGCAATGGTATGTCGATTTGGAAAAAAACAAGTTAAATATAGGAGTGAGCTAGCTATGGAGCAATCCTCCCTCCATCGGACGGAGGAGGAGCAAAGTCAACGTTGACTTTGCTCCTCCTCCGTCCGATGAGGGAGGATTGCTCCATAGCTAGCTTACTCCTTAAATATACACACTGGAGGTATGCATGGCTTCACCTCCTTCCATTTGTGTAGTCCATATATAATTTAAAATAATATAAACCAAATATCAATTTTGGGATATTTATGAGACAAAAAATGATACCTTCTAAGAGTTCTAGGTGATATTCTTAAGAATTGTACAAATGGGTATGAGGGTTTATTGGGTTGGAGTTCGACTCCCCAAGTATTAACTATAATTTTTAATGGTTATTCAAATAGACTAGGTAGACTCATTTTATTTCCTCAAGGTTTGTCTAACAAAGCTATTAATATAGAGGGAACTTAAGATATGTATAAGCTGTTCAGATTTAACTTGGATTTGGCTTTATATATTTCCTTTAGGTGCTTCTAAGGATATAATGTAGTTGCGAGTTTGGGAAGAGTTTGTAGCTCTAATTTTTTTTCCATCAAGTTCTTTGTTTCCATTGAGCTTCCTTTATAGCATTTGTTGCTTCCATCTCTAAGTAGATCTTCCTTCATTACTTTCATATTGACATTTTCAATGCTAATGTGTATTTTTTATTGAAAAGTTCTTGATATAAGCTCTTATGTCATAGCTCCTCACGTTGAAGAACAAGGCCTAACGAAACATGAGAGATTTACAAATTAGCTTTAGGTTTCAATATTAGGAATATCACCTACTTGAGTCTTCTCATAACCTAATATGGATGTCCAAACTAGCCCGAAACTATTGCTTAAGTGATGTTGCTTGAACCTACCCTACCCTACTAAAGGAGCTAATCGAAAAAATACTATCTTTTTCTAAATGATAGAACATATTTCAATGCTCTTGTGAGGTTTCAAATAGTTTAATGAACCGGTGAAAAGGATTTGTTGATGCAAAGCATGGACAAATATTTGTTGAAGCTAATAATACACATTTCTATGAGATGTCACTACGAGTACATTTAAATGTACATGAAAAGAACTCATGAATGAGTTGTAGAAGAAGGTACACACTAAGGAAGGTATCCTTTTGTTTTGGTCAAAGTTACTTCCACAAATAACAATGGATTTTCCGGACTTGTATTATGTCAATATCAACTCAAGAAGGCATAGTTGTGTTAGTGTGGATGTTGCTCTCGTACTTACTTGAATATGGTATGATGGTTTATGTCATTTGCCCGTTTTATTGTCATTATATGATGATATCTCACGCCAATTATTAAATACAATACAACAAAATACAAATTTGATGTTGATGGTTGTTTGTTGTTGATGCTTCCTTTTTATTAGGAATCTTTCAATATATATCAACTTTCTTGGCACTTTCAGTTAATGGAAAATGGGCATGCTTGTTAAAATGGAAACATAGATCAGAAACTCCCAACAATTCTAGGGCCCCATGAAATTGAATGTTGTGAAGTACATAAATTCTTTGAGGAAAAACAATGGATGAAGGCAAATAATTTGAGCATGCATAGCATTTTAGTGTCCGCTTGAGAATCCAAATGAAGTAGCAAACCTCAAAATTGGGTGGCCCATCTAACAAAGTGCTCATATGTTTTAATCGTCCCAAAAAACACTACACCTACATATAATTGAGATCTCATAATACAACAAATAAGGTTTCCTTAGTCCTAACCATAAACAAAGACTCGTCATGTTGGATGCCATTGGGTGGAAGATCGTCATGGGGTTGGATCCAAACCAATATCAATAATAATTCACAAAAAAATACTACTCCCTTTTCCACTTCATCACATCTACTTTTCTTCCCATTTTTATCCCTTTAGACATTTTATTGTACCTTTGGGACAATTGCTAGTAAATACAATATTTTAGATAACTATATACTAACATAACTATAAGTAAAATGGTTGGTAAATGCATAAAAATACAACTAACCATTTATTTTTGTGAAGATAGCTATATGTTAAACAAGTGAAATTAGCAACAAAGTTGCTTATACCTGCTTCTTAAAAATATTTTAATGTAATAAAATTCAAAGTTAAGTTTAAAATCATTATGATACGATAAAAATTTATAACAGAATGTTATTTATGTATATCTTTTATGCTAATTAAAATAAATAAATAATTAGTAAAACATGGAAAAAAAATTAATATTATTAATAAAAAGTATGAAATTGTAAGAATAACTAGATATTTTAAGAAATTTGAATTATAATGAGTACTAATTATAAATCTCATATATATATAATTTTGTTTAAATAAATTTATGTTAATTGAAATGTTGAAATTTTAGAAATTATTTTTCTATACAATATATATTCACAAATTATTGTTAAAATTATATAATAAAACAAGGATCTTCACAATAGGTAGCTGACCGCATGGACGACCCGTATTATTGTTCTAAAACGTTGATCAAGGATCTTCGCAACAGGTGGCAGACCGCATGGACGGCCGGCGATAAGGGATCTTCATAACAGGTGGCAAACTGCATGGACGACCAGCGATAAGGGATCTTCACAACAGGTGACAGACCGCATGGACGAATGGCCATAGCAAGTGGAGTATGCTGTGGTAAGTGGAGTATGCCGTGGTATATATTAATCGAGAGGCCTGGTTGGTAAGCTGATTTTTTGTCGCATTTTCAATTGGAGAAAATGTTGAGCTTGGCGATCAATTTCCTTACAGGTTGTAGTGTATTCCGAAATGTTTCTGGCTTTACTATGTCTGTTTCCTTTTGATGCTTTAAATTCCTAAAATTTGTTCAGCATTACGCCATTTTTGTCACTGTTATATATTAATCGAGAGACCTGGTTGGCGAGCTGATTTTTGCTTGCATTTTCAGCCGTGGACGAATTTCTTCAAGACAAGACATCCTGGCTAGCCTCGTCAATTTCCTTGTTGATATGCAGCCATCGACCTCTCTTCTAGGTACTGGACCAGTGCAGAGCGTGAGCAGTGTCACATCTTGTTTAAGCAACAGCCCTGAAGTCGCCCTCCAGGAACAAATGCACAGCCAACAGCAGCAAATAAATAGCCAGCAGCAGCATTTTTCTTCACAATTCGATCAAACGAACCAGCCTCATCAGAACATGGAAGACTTCCTGGAGCAAATGTTCTTAATGCCTTCCGACCGTGAAAACTGCGCCGTGGGAATTCAATCCTACCAATGCTTCCCAAGGCAACAATGCTTCAAATAATAACAACAGCCCCTAGAACCTGCAAAGCAATACGAAGAGATTATTCACAATGCCATTGATGCCTTCCGGGATAGGAGGCCAGGGCTTGAACTCTCAGGAAAACGAAGGTCATGCGGGCGAACATATGCAGTATTCCAACTACGACGAATCCCAGTTCTTAGCTTCCAGGTTAAGGCAGCATCCACTGAGCGGTAATTCTTCGATGAATCAGACGCCAAACCAGGTTTCGCAAGGGATCAATGAAACCAGTACGTCTCCGGGTCGATCCATGGTTTTGCAGCTAAGCACAGGAAATGCAACCACTTCATAGTTGCTGGCCTCCATGGGCAATTCACCTCGCGGCACTGCTGTAATGACGCGGTCACCCAGCACATGGGGCAGCTGTAATGGCAGCGACGGAGGAATGCTTCCTCTTCCTCTCAGTCTCGGCCAGGCTGGAAAATCAGGAGAAATGAACAAGACCTGATCGCGGGATGAAATTGAAGCTTCCTTCAAGTCAGCAAATAATGTAAGATCATATGTCTTAAGCTTGAAAATTCATATCGGGTTCTTAATGGAAGTCAAAATAAATGTTTTCTGTAATGATAATATAGGCCTGAGATTCGAACCTCGGAGGGATGTTCCCACCGTTCGTCGGATCACCGCGGGGTGTTCGGCCGCCCGGCCAAAACTTCCATCCGCAGGTCACATAAGAATACCTCGATGATTCGCAGCGATTCTTTTCTTTTCTCGTTGTATCTCTGTAAATTGTTTTTATTCTTGACGGTTTGCTTATGGAGTTTGTTTCAGTCGGGACAAGTGCCAATGCAAGGGTATGGCAGAATGCCTCAACCTCAGCATCAGAATCCACCTCCGACCGGAGTTGGTGCTGCACCACCTGTTCGACCTAGAGTAAGAGCACGCCGTGGACACGCTACAGATCCTCACAGTATTGCAGAACGAGTATGTTAAGACTCTTTCATTTCTTTGTTTCGTAACTTACATGATCAAGCTCTCGTGGATTTTAAGAAGTTTGCAGGTGTTATATTTCATGTGGCAATTTGTTGGTTCTTGTTGCAGTTGCGTAGGGAGAGGATTGCAGAGAGAATGAAGGCTCTGCAAGAACTGGTTCCTAATTCGAATAAGGTTTTGTTCTTTTTGGCTTTCAATTATCAACTATGTTTTCTTCATATTTATTGAATTCAGATGCCCAGTAACTTTTCTAGCATTAATAAAATTCATTGTAAATCGATTTTTATAAAAGTATTTTAATTTATTTTTGTTTTATTTTAAACTATATGTTGTTTTGTGTCA
>LPNX011135887.1:0-27406 GCA_001517045.1 Pseudotsuga menziesii | reverse complement strand
ATCCTTAATTAAGGTGTTATATCCACATATCTTTTTGAAGGCCATAAGTGTTTGTTGAAGTATTTCCTCTTACCAACTTGTATCCTTTTTATAAATTTAATAGTTCATAAAGAAAAAAAATAGCTTTTTAAGTCTTAAAAATAGATAAAGATATGATACTTCTACTCACATTGGTACATGTTTTCATTAGCAAAGTTGAATTTGCTTTGTTAACACGGAGTATTCTATATTGATGTTTGCCTTACAATATTGACTTATTCATTTATCATTAAGGTGTTTCATATGCTATTGTCTCTATGTTATTTTAAAAAGGATAAGATGGGTGATGAAGATATCACGACTAACATTAAAATAGAAAACATTGTGTTATTAATTTAAGGTTTTAATTGTATGTTATAATGTAGTAGTTATAATATAGTTATAATACAGTTAATAATCAACAAACTATGATGGATATTTCATTTGACCAGTTATTTTTTATATTTTTATTATAATTGTTTAGGTCCAGTATTTAATTGGCGCTTACCTATTAGATTTAGGTCGGCCCTGAAGATTTAATAAAACTATAAATATTAAAAACTATAAATAAAGAACTTTCATTTAGTCTCGTTTTATCATCAACCAGCTTGAACGACAAATTTTTTTTGGAAGCTCCAACTAAATTTGGTATACTTCAGCTAAAATGGAGCAGCCTGCAATTCAATATCGAAATCAAAATTCTGTAATCAAATTCTACAGGGCTAATTGCTTCGTCTGCGTTCTTTGTGATAAAACTATTATCGCCCGGCGTGAGTGCGAATGCAAGGAAGCATTTTTCATTAGTGAATGGGAAGAATGGAAGAGTGAATTTTATAGGACCAACTTCCTTCGCATTCTTAAAGAAATGGTTCCGAACGTGCGTCCCTTGTCAGATACTTCGAATTCTAGCGAATTAATTTATAACGTTGGTTGTGCAGTAAACGGCTTGAGAGTCAATCTTTGGGAACGAAAATTATTTGAGAGCGAATTGCTGGTAACTGAAGACGTGGGAGCGAAATCCTCCATATTTGACGTTGATGGAGAGGAACTCCGTCATTTAGACATTCGCAGCACAGACGCAGAGCAGTACTTGATAGCCAATGAATCAAATGATAGTTTAAATTGCAGTGGAATAAGGCTTCTATGCTGGAGTCTCCGTCAATGGATATAATTTTTATTATAATTTTTATTTTTTAAATTTTATAATTATGACGTCATGTGGACACATGTCAACTCAAATCCAGATACCAAATCCCAATGTTGACATCAGCTTCTATCCACCAATCAGCTGTTGACAAAATAGTTTTTTTAACAAAATAAAAAAAAATATTTTACAAATCCCTTTAAGTTATACTTTACAAAACAGATTTTAATTTTTTAAACCTGCATCAAAATAGACCAAAGTCAACCAAAGTCAAAATCAATCGATTACAATATACCTGCTGAGGCAGGTATAAAAAAAGACTAAAATATAAAATTGCATACAAAACTAAGTGGTTGGTTGTGCCTATGGCCTTCACCAGCCACTTTACTTGCTGTGGTAGTTTAAATATTAATCAAAATGCATTTAAGTATAACAAGATAGGACTACCATTAAATGAATCCTTGATGTACACTTGTTAGAGGTGGGTTAATCTTGTTAATTAGATAGTTTAAATCTTGATCAAAATGCATTTAAGCATAACAAAATAGGATTACCATAAAATGAATCCATGCTTTACAGGTATAACATCTAAATGTCTATAAACATATATATACATATATAATTAATTAATTTAAAACCCCTACTTAACTACAAAACTTAATGTACCATGAAATTTAGATTGTTCTCATCCAACTGCCTTCTCCCACTTGCCCGGTAGAATAAGTTCAGTCACTTAACTGTACCCTTTACTTAACTGTTAAGAAGACCTCTTAATCAACCAAAAAATAAGTGCATTATTACCTTAAATGTTTATTATTCCTTCGTACATCTACATTGCGTAACACGTATGGAGCCTTTAATCCAATAACTTAAGCGTTAAGTATTATTATGTCTCTATGTGGTATATTGATATGACACTTAATTCTTATGTGGACCCATTCTTCACAGCGAAATCCATCCGCTAATTTCTAAGTGGAAATTTTTTGGTAAACATATCATCAAATCATTACGGCAAATCATATTTTGCCAAATTGTTTTGTTGAGATGTTGACAACTAATTGTCTGTTTAGTGGAAAAATGAATAGATTTGTTCAGATGTCGTTATTCCATGATTGTTTTTACTGTAATAAATAAATATGTTGTTCATGAGTTTCAATACCGATGTATATTATAATTATGATTCAATATTTTGATGGTCGTTTAGTGGAAAAATTAATAAATTCGGTCAAATGTCTTTAATTTATTGATTTTTCTACCGTACTAAATATGTTGCTCATCAAATTTTAATTATGTTGTCTCTCCATTTTCTGTTTTACCAAACAAGACATTACAATTAAACAACTTATAAAATGGATTGACAGATGTGATTGTTTTTCAAAAGTGGATTAAACAAACAAGACATTACAATTAAACAAGTTGTAAAATAGATTGACAGATGTGATTGGTTTTCAAAATTGGATTGGTCATGTTGTTTGAGACTCATGGTAAATGAAATGGAAAAACCTCTTACCCATAACACGCGGCACTCTTCCTTCCTCCATACGGAAAAAAAATGTCTGTGTGTCTCTGGTACGTCTGTAACTGAGAATCAAGATTGTGTGGTACATCCATATCCCCACCAAGTTCATAATTCATATCATACAATATTGCTATTGATATCCAGACGGATGCGGATAAGAATTGGGAGAGTGATTCGATGCATGGTCTATATGGTACGATACAAGTCAGTGGGTGTGTCAACGTTGGGCATACCAATCCTTTCAAGTCAACATCAAGGCTGTTGATCCTTCTCCTCCATCTTCAACTCCTTTCCTTCCTTCTAACCAGTGATAGAATATGAGGGATTTTAATTGGACGTTTCAGGTCCCTGTGAAATGGACATGGCAACGCTGTTTCCAAAATTCAACCTTACTGTTAGGTATAACCACTGTTTTCTTTTTGCAGTTGGGCGTGGGATAAAAGGTACACAACCATATATCATCATAGAATATAAACTAAATCAACAATTTTTCAGAGGAACACAGAAAATCTAAATGAATGTTGTAAAGCTCAATACACTACACACAATAATAAATTTAATTGAGTTTTCCTTACAGTGCCCTATATTAAGTTTGCTAAGTTCCAAAGAAAGTAAAAAATATAAATACAAATCCCATTTGCGTACCAATTATATAATTCCATTCAATTTTGCTCGTTTATTTTCTTGTGCTAAACCTACTTAGTCTTTGTCGTTTATGCTGTCGCGCCTGCTACTTTACCTGTTCATCATTTTCTATCCTCTAAACCTAATACCATCCCTTTTCTATCGTGTAAACCTAATACCATCCCCATATTATGTTATGTTAGACGGGAATATAATAGAAACAGCTATATTTTCTTTTTACTTTGCTTTGTGCATATGCTGGAGCATTATTTTATTTTTGTTTTGATGATATGCATATGTTGGCAATATTTAGATGAAACACTCATTCACCGTTATATTCTATCAGTTGGCAATGGCCAATCATTCACCATTATATTCTACCAGTTGGCAAGCCGCTATATTCTATTATAGAAAATTGCAATGGGAACTCATTCACCATTATATTCTATTAGTTGGAAAGAGGTTTTCCCATGTGGAATATCAAACAACGGGATATGGGACTTAGTTGTACTGCCACATCAAGGGTGTCACATGGGAGTAATTGATAAATAGAAAAACCAAAATTGAGTTTTTTTTCACACCAATAAACTTTTTTTGAACGATGGTTAGGGTATTAATTTAATTTAGTTCTAAACTTTAGATTTTATAGTTATTTTTTATTTAAAAAACAAAGTTTTAAGTGATATGGAATTTATACATTTTTATAATATGTTAATTTAATTATAATACTCTTAGTTTAGCTAAAAAATAATTAAAAACATATACTTATAAACAATTTTAATGCCAAAAAATTATTTAAAATGATATAATTTGCATTTACTAACAAAGATATTTTGAAGTGACTTAATTTTCACAAAATAAAAGTAATAAAATGATAAGTTTAGCCATTACAAAACCTGAAATATAAGAATAACTTCAAAACTCTATCCATACCACATTAAAAAACTCTATCCTAACCTTAAAATTTGTAAAGCTCTACCCATATCTAAAAAACTCTATCCTAACCTTAAAATTTGTAAAGCTCTACCCATATCCAAAGTTTTAGCAGTCTTAAATTTATCACTAATTAAACTACACTTTTAACTTCCTCCTAATTCGGTCTATGTATCATTTATTCTCAAAATGTAATCTACAACTGCCAAACTTACACTGCAGCTTGACGCACCGACTGCAATACTCTCCCCGGATTGGTATATCGATGTCGTCTGTGGTTTAGGTTAACAACCACCTTTCAGGGACTTAATACCACTCCTGTTCGCCATCTTTGACCCCGAGTCAACTTTAGTGGAGGGCCATACTTTTATATTATGATCGTGAGGACTTTAGAAGGATTTATGTTACTTTAAAGACTGGGTGTTACACAGAGTTGCACACAGTAATAATAGAAATTTCACTCTGTCCCAGAGGTATCTTATTTCTCAAATTGCTAAATGAATTCATAAAGCCATTTCAACTTAATCGAGACCTGTGGTATGGTTGGTATTTCAAAATTTCCCCACATTCCTAAAAATGAACGAAGCTTCCACAAATACCACTTCATACGCCAATTTCGCTGTAAAAGAGAATTAAAATCAAACAGATCGACGAAATGTTGTGCCTTTGATAGTACGTTTTCTATTGTAACGTTAGAAGCAATTCCGTAGCATGGACATTCGATTAAGAAGTAAAATGGCAGAATCTGCGAGTTCAGAGTCGAAGTCCACATAACATTCGATTAAGAAGTAAAATGGCAGAATCTGCCAGTTCAGAGTCGAAGTCCACATCAATTTCCGATGAACATACAATCCCAACTAAAGCGACCTCATGGAAAAAAAGCAACGAAGCCCTCTCTAGTAACACTTGTACGAAGCATTTATCTACACTGGAGCTAGAGTAGATTACTGAGACTAGTATTTATCGAAGGTTAAGCCTAGAAAATTACATTTATATACAGTACAGCTAAAGTAGATTATTAAAACCAGTTGAACAGCAGGAAACCTGAGTCATTGCAAACTTAAACCTAAATGTTTGAATAGCAGTAAACCTGAGTGAATGCAAACTTAAACCTAAATGTTGAACAAAACACACCATGATGCTGAACAAAACACACAATGAGATAATAGCAAACATAAATGTTGGACGAAACAAACACACCATGAAGTGATGGCAGCTCCAAGCCTAAACCCCATGAGGAGAGAGACTTCATATCCGAATCTCCGATTGATGAACGTGAGAGGACCCCACATGACATTATTCAGCAACATGAAGAAGTCGGCTGCTGTCTTCATTTTGCTTCTCCAGAACGGATATTTGTGTCAGCTTCTCAGGACACGTATATAACAACGCTGCCATAAAGTTGACTGCCCACCATGAATCTGTCCTGTTCTGCGTTCTGCTTCAGGAAGTAAGGCAGGTGGCCGTTGTTTTGCTTTGGTTTCGAGCATATTCTGCACAGCTGCCTATAGCACTCTGAATTTTGACAGATAGGCCCTTGGAAAATGAATCACCCTTGCTTTTCACCGTACCATTGCAGCAGGCTTTTGTTGGAGTCCAGACCTTTCCGGAGGATCTTAGAGCCTCAGCAAACAGAATGTATCTATAAAATTAACATTCCAGTGTTCCAATGATAAATTAGGCAAGCTGATTCATCTATGGAGCATAATAAATGGCGGTCGAGTAGTATAATAGTATTATATTAATAACGAGGGTTCTAGTGATATATTAGGCAGCGTATGCATCTATGGAGAATAATAGAGGGCGCCCGAGTAGTATGGATCTCCACGCAAATGAAGCGCAATATTACAGCTCCAGAAATAATGGTATGAAAGGAAAAGGAAGAGAATGCTGCATGTGTGGCGACGTTGGATTTCAAGAAAGCTTGTTCAGATGCCACAGATGTAACCACCGATTTCAACACATGTGAGTCTCCAATTCCGACAAGTTCATCAATCATAGCCTCTCATGTCCTTTTACTTTCATGTTTTTCATGGAGCCCGTTATGCTTCTAATGTGTTCATATGCTGCCATTCTTGCAGATATTGCAGCAGGTTGTATTGTGATCAGTTAGAATTAGACGGCGTAAATGTATGTGACTGGTGCCTCGACTTAGAGGCAAAAAAAGCAAATCAGAGACAGAAAAAGAAAGTTGAATTGCTGGAAATAGAAAGTAGGAAGGCCAAGGAGGTGGCTGACAGTGAAGCAAGCGCCATGAAGCAAGCTGTGTCGACAACCACTAAGAAACACAGGAATCATAATGCCAAGCCTACCCTTAAACTCCGCGTCAAATTTGGGGGCAGCAAGCAGAACCAGCCGTTGAGTCTCACACAAGACTGCGAGTTGTCTACTGAAAGCTGTAAAAGCGTGCCCTGTGCTCCTTCTCAGAGCAGCCCTAACAAAGCTGGATTGGGTCGTCGGTATAAGCTTCTTTCGGACGTGCTGAGCTGATAAAACCAGGAATTCTTTCAGTATTTTGGGCTTAGACATTTTTCATTAGGTATATCTTTGGGGGACGGAGACAAGATGATCATATCTCTTTGTCTGACACTACAGGGATGTACAGTAATTAGTATAATTGAAATGAGCTAGATTTCATTCTGTAGTTTGTAACAAATACACATAGCTAATGAGTGGCCGTTACATCAAGTCTATTTTCTCTGTAAATATTGCTAGTCTATTTTCTCTATAAATATTGCTTTGTTTGTAAGGTATGTTTGCTACAATATTTGTAATTAACTCCGTTTCAACAAGAAAATTTCTTCCGAACGCTTTAGTTTCATTGATTCTGTTTCTGTTCAGTTGCCGGCCACTAGTGCAAACTCCGTTCAAAAGCAAAGTTCAAGTTCTTATGAACCTTCATGCACCATGTCTTAAAAGAAAGATTGGCATGATAGACAGGGGTGTAACTTCGCAGAGAACAAGACAAAATGATTCGTTTGGTTCTGTACTTGCGTTTCAGTTCTGCATCCAATCATAGCATCGCTCCGTGTCAAGTGCGCTAGATAGGAATGAAATCAATTTTGTAATTAACATGGCGCGCAGCTATTAAATAAAGAAACTTATGGTCATAAATCATATACATATATTGGCAGATGATTCTAGACGAGCGATTCGGACAATCCTCACATGAATGTAATAATTTCAATCTATTCTTTAAACAGCAGTAGGAATGATTGAAGAGGCTGCCAATTTCAATCTATTCTTTAAAAAGCAGTAGGAATGATTGAAGAGGCTGCCTTCAAAGGTTGATTGCCTTTATGGTGGTTTGCTTTTATATAGTTTGTTTGGGAAGTCTATTTGGCTTTATTTATGTATTTTGGCAATCAATCTATTTATTGTTTGTTTGTTTGTTTGGGCTGATATTGTAATCAATTTCATTGTAAAAACAGTCACACTGGTTTGCTAGGCTATTCATTGTAAAAACAGTCACATTAAGGCAAAATAAAGAAACAAAGTGAATTTAAAATATCGAAATATTCATTTTCTTTTCTCACGTCATTATTTTTCAATAAAACATTGAGTGAAAATACAAAGAAGTCAAAATACATTCTCGAAAGAAATGCTAATCCAACTCATTTATTAAAGAAATGCTAATCCGAGTCATTTATTAATATTGTGGGCACAAACAAAAATGGATTCTTATCCGAATAGATATACAAATAAACTCGTTTATTAATATTGTGGGCACCAACAAAAATGGATTCTTATCGTAATAGATATACCTCTATTTGTCTAGTGTTATGGAATCCAACCCTCATTAATTTGAATGAGTTTTAATGGATTTGGCTTCAGATCAACTACTACTTGTTATTCAATATAGTGTCATATGAAAACACTGAGTTTTGATGGATTTGGCTTTAGAACAACTATTATTTGTTATTCAATATAGTGTCATATAGAAACATCTATTTTTGTAGTAAGAGGAAGAGGAAGATGCCAAAAGCGGCCTAAAGAATGTCTAACTCCATGGAGAGAAAGATGGCTTGACTAATTATGTTTAGCCTCCTTCTTATTAAAAAAGAAAGGTGATGACAAGCTTATTGGAAAGGTTTGTGTTTATTTCCACTCATTGAGCTCTCTCTATTAATAAAATGGAGAAGAATCAAGACATTTTAATTAATGTTTGTGTTTAATTTTTATTCATATTTCTCTTGATGTGAAGTAGAGCACAAATGCTTAGTTCTTATTTTTATGTGTCGAAAGTGGAGGTTGTTAGTGGAGACTATATTGTTGTTGCTCATAATTCTATTTCATATGGGTGAATTAGTCAAGTATCAAAGCTCCAAAAACCAACAATCCAAGGAGAGATAAAATCCAGCTCCATATACTCATGAAGCAAAGGAGTATTTACCTAGAAAAAGTATTGGAAAAAAGGCATGATCGAATGCGTAACATTTGCATTTATCTTTTCTTTACAAATATAGTTCTAAAATTTTCAGTTCTATATGTACATAGGGATTAAGAAACAACATATTGTTGCAAGGAAAAGACAACATTGTACATAAAACTAAAAATCACTCAATGAAGAAAATAACCAACTCAATTAAATCCTATTGTTAACAAAATGTACCCTTTTTTCCATGAAATTGAACATTATAGGTGCATGTAATGTGATTTGATCCACACATAGAACATTTCATTCCCACAGGAAAGCATGAACAAAGCCTAGAAATATATTGATAAAGTGAAACAAGCACATAATCAGTGAATCGTATATTTTGTCTCAGAAAATGCACTTCCAAACCCAAAATCTCCATTGGAAAAATGCATTCAAATCTTAAATCATCCATGGGATTGGACTTTAATTTGTTGTGATAGGAAGAATTCCTGCCACAAACAGTAATGCTCCTTGTTAGACTTTGATAATTAGACTTTTATGCTTATTATATATGATATGAAGCATGGAGACCTTCAAACTGTAAAGAAAATAAATCTGGTATGTAGTTATAGGTTGTGGTAAAGGGTGGTTAATAATATCATACCTTCCATAGTTCAATTATTCATGGAAGAATTAATGCGTTAGTTGGAAGCACTCACTCTTTCCCTCCTCATCGGTCCATCCATTTTCCGAGTAGTTGAAAAAACTACAGGTGTGCTGGTAAGGAATAACTATCCTTGCAAGTTTGCACAAGGGTTTAATAATGCAATGTTAGAGTCTCATGCAAAAACATCAGCCATGCACACTAACTATCCTATATGCCCAGGCTAAAGTTGTCCCTGTGCTTAATCCCCTGAAGTTCCCTGGCCAAAGCAAATTTTGGAGGATCTTTTTGCTCAATTCTAGGATTCTTGATGCACTCTGTCTCCTCACATAAAGAGTTAGCACTTCCTGCTGCCTCTTTTCCAATGACAAAGAGCGTTGGTTACACTTTTTGTCTGTTGTCAAGGAGTGTCGATGCCTCTTTTTGGTACACAAAGAGCGTAATGGTCATTTGCAAGGTATTAAAGAATATCCATAGTTTCTCTAAATATTGGAAAATTCCTCGTAAAATTGTATTGTTGAACCCCCTCCCAATATATATTTCCAATTAAGAAAACCCCTAGTTTTATGAGATATTGTAGGTATTCACTTTTATCAACCCATTTTTAACACCCCCTTTATATCATATTATCAAGTTGTAACAAAAGGGGCCCTAACGCATCTTACTATAAGCAAACATTATGCTAAGTAAAATAATAGTATAATGATAATAATGATCACACTCTGATTGCATGCATGACTGATCAATTTGTAGTGTTGGATAGTGGAAGACCCAACGGAATAGTAACAGGGAAGGAAAAAAGTGTCAAAGGAAACCCAGTCATGAGATCAATGTAACAAAGAACATAAAATACTGATAATCTTATAGTTAGTGCAATGCTTAGAAAATATGAGAATTGTAGATGTTTCACACCACAACCTACCAATATAACAATTTATATCTAGTAAGCTCATGCATTCTTTAAGCTAAATAAATTAAACTTTATAAAATATTTTTAATAAGATTAATAAATATTTTCTATTCTTTTTTTAAAGCGATTTGTATGTGATTTTTAATACATGCACAATAAAATATGGTAAAACAACATTCTAACTAGTTGCATAAATTATGTGCAGAATGGATTCTTCAACAACAAATGAACCACATTTCTATATCTATACAAGAATAAAATTAGTCCAAGATTAGAGTTGTTACTCTTCATTTTCTCTCTAAATTTTAAAAAAATTAAATGGTAGTCCCATATAAATTTAACACTGGTTATCTAGGAGGTTATCCAGTTTTCTTGGGTAGAGGATACTCTATTTTGGAATATTTGTAATCTGATTTAATTGGGAAGAGGTTTTATGTGTATGTGTTTGAGAGAGAGATAGTATTAATATTTTTTATTTAAAATCTATATAATAAAATAAATAAAATATTACCAATAGAATTGTAATACTATAAAAATATTATTTTAAAATAAATATTTTAATATACAATAATTTTACATGGGGTTGAAATGCTATTTTTCTTGTAGTGCAGAGACATGTTTGCATTCAACCATGGAGGCATTCAACATGTATTTATGGTGGCCTCCAAATATTTGAAGAATAATCTATATATATGAATCCATCCCATGATTTGAATGTTATTCCTCAACCCTCCCAAATAAAATAACCCCCAACATTTATATTACTATGTCAAATTAAAATCCCCCTTGACCCCTTAATACGAGGAAAAATATTTTTTAGGATTTTAGGAGTATTCAAACCCCCAATATGAATGGACGTGATATGATATTGCCCCACTAGTGAACCCCTCATGAGAGTGTTTCCCTAGGGAAGCTGATAGTTAGTGAACCTTCTGCAACTACAAATGCATTTATCCCTTCCTCCGTTACATGATAACCATCATGGGTTCAACCTATGCCTTATTAGATTCTTGCAGGTAGATATTGGGCTAAAAACAAGGCTTCACATAGATTGAACAAGAAAACAATGAGAAGAATTAATGAAGAACAATATTAGAAACCTTCCATTTTCTATATTCAGTAATACAATGGTCTTATAATAAATAGAATTCCAATCATGTGGAGATCTACCAACTAAACCTGACTAGTTGGCTAACTAGAATTGTCTTAAATCACTATCGGAGCTCACCAGTCTAACTCCACATGTCTAATTCAGTTAATAATCAGTTAAAACTAGTTAAACCCATTAAACTGATGAGGTAGGTGAGAAAAGGTGCCTACTCCCATGCAACCATGAAAAATTGGCTCTAACTGAACTAAAATACATCTTACTAAATGCAATTGGAGATTAACTTAACATAACTACTTACCTACCACAACCAATTGATGGAGGCTGCTAGTGGCACTCATAGTAGCTCCTAAAATATAGGGATTGGTCACATAGGCACATCAACTCATGCATGCACATGCAGTAAGTGGCAGATAACCTCCCTATGTGTTCCCCACACTCTATTGGTTGGTACCGGTAGACCCAGTGGCACTGGAGGACCCAAAGGCTCTGGTGGACCCAATGGCACCAAAATTTTAAGTAAATGACTCCTAAGTTAGGTATGATGATCTAATAGACTATAAATGGAGAAGGAGACAAAGGAAGCATTAATAATAATCCTAACTTGCCGAACCAACCTACATGGGGTTATACTTACCCAGAGAGTCAACTTGCAATGGTTAATCAAAATTATCAACCTATTTCCTCAAAAAATGTTTACCCCGTGATCCCTTATCCTAGTAATAGTAATAAATCATGGGGGAAACCTAATTGGAGGAATACCCCCAATTTTGGGAAGAAATTTGCAAATTTGGTAAGGTCGTATGGAGGTCCCCTATCCAGAGACCCATCCGGGAACCCACTTAGAGTCCCACCACCTAGAGGTCCTCCATTTGGAGGCCCATCTGGAGTTCCACCAAGAGGCCCATCGCCTAGAGGTCAACTTGGAGGTCCATCATATGGAGGTCCACCACTAGGAGGCCAATCCCCTGAAGGAAAATTAAGTGGATCATTTGGAAACCAACCCATTATTGGAGGATCATCGACACCCATTTATTAATCCTCTTATGGTCCTACTGGTATGCATATACCTTACCAACACTACTAGTATCCGCAATCGAATCAACATTTTCAATTTATGGATACACTTTATCTATTGGAGTCGTCATGATTGATTAATGATCCTATTCACCATGATCCTTCATGGAGAGCTATTCCTATAAAGTTACCTTTGGATATACCAAAATTTGACGACAAACCTGGTGAAGACCCAAGAAACACATAATGAGTTATCATTTGTGGTGTTCTTCAAAATATTTAACGAATGGTTCAATCGATTTGATATTTTTTCAAAGAAATCTCACCGAGAATGCCGCTAAGTAGTATATAGAATTGCCTCAGCATTCCTTTTGGGATTTCAACACTCTAGAAATGGAAGTTTAACACATTTTCGATTACCAATTAGATATAAAATGGGTATAGATATTTTGACCTCACTTAGTCAAACCATCTCCACTGACATATCCGACCATATACATGAGTGGAGATGATGATGTATGTTGTTGAAGGCTCCCATTCCCAATTAATTACTTGCTGGTTGGTTCACTAAGTCATTACATCCACCCATTGCTAGATATATTTCCATGGGAGGCGTAGTCACTGAATAGAAGGATATCAGCCATGCTCAATACCTATAGCGAAGCAGAACGTGAATTATTCAACGGAACACGAGGTAGGTTCTTACTGTCTATGAAATTATCAATTAAGATGCTTGTTTGTGAAAAGGGAATACTAAAAATGCACCTCCAGTAGTAAAACTCTGGTGTGCGGAGGCTGTGAACATTGTGATAGAAGGGGGGGGGACAAAATGGAAAGATAAGGGGTAGATGGGTGTAAGTTTCAACGAGACTATGAGGGAAGCTGAGGAAGAGAGTGGTTGTACAATGGGAGGATCAAGGTTCCGAGTAGAGAAGAGGCAGAGGATAGGGGAAGGTCCTGCTGCGATCGAAATGTAGTACTGTGAAGGACAACCACATGGGACGAAGTGACCCTACAGTGAAAAAGAGGAAGAGTAGACCCAAGATACGCCCAGGGTGACAGCAATGTCGAACCTCGGTAGCAATGTGTCCACACCTCTACGCACTACTCCACACTGAGGAAGATATATGCAATCTACGTCAACGTGTCCGATGTTCCAAGCATCATCCAGTAGTAAATAAGCATCTACAGGAAGAAGTCCTAAGATGGCAGGAGATGATATGAAGCTACCTATGTTCCAAGGAAACGATACTGATGACCCAGACCAATATTGGTTCATATGTGAAGCATTATGGACTGCACGACAGACTATAGATGATGATGTAAAGAAAGGCCAATTAGTGACCACCCTCCGGGTTCGTGTACTTGATTGGTATATGAGATTCATATAGGTTCTGCAAGGGAACACTGCGAAGAGTTTGGATGAGATTCAGAAGGGACATATTGAAGAGTTCAAGAAACGAAAATCTGAAGTGCAGTAAATTACAGAGCTAAAGGAAATTAAACAATTCCCTAATGAGATGGTTTGGGACTTTTGCCAGAGGTTTCAGACACTGATGGAATGGGTCAGCTTCAATATGAGTGATGTCCAACACAAGGAATGGTTCATTGCATTGCTGGTCCCTCATATCTGACATCCATTGATGCAACAAAAGATTGCGACACAAAGAGAGGCTCTGGAAATCGCAAAGAAGCTAGAAGCTTCACCTGTCAGAGAAATTGTCATTGGCATGAACCAAATCTAGGCACAGCTGGTGAACCTGGCGCTTCAGTTGTAGGACATTAAGAAGGTGAAAGAGGAACATGACGACGTGTGGTGCACTCGGTGTCATGTGGGTGGGCACACCAAATATACCTATCCTACCTTCCGAAACTATATACTCTCGGGAGTGCTGAACCCGCTGAGTTGCAGTGGTGTGCCATGGTGTCACATATGTCAAGTATATGGACATCGACATGAATACTGTACCTACATGCAAAAAATGGTTAGGAAGCCAGCAAGCTTATATTGCACCTTCTGTCGTTCAGTTGGGCATGAGGATAAGGACTGTCAAGCTTATGATATGCTTCAAGAGTGGACATAT
The DNA here is from genome assembly GCA_001517045.1 of Pseudotsuga menziesii. Lineage (NCBI taxonomy): Eukaryota > Viridiplantae > Streptophyta > Pinopsida > Pinales > Pinaceae > Pseudotsuga > Pseudotsuga menziesii. Next base: position 13,025 of record LPNX011135887.1, on the reverse strand, counting down.
GATTCATATTTCATGAAAGGTGAAGATCCTCACATGGTGTAGCAGCCGCAGCCCCAGGTGGTGTAGCAGCCACCCCAAGTCGAGTACACATCGCCACCACATATGCAGTTTATTCCGTCACAGCCGCAACTCATATCACAGCTGTGGATTGTGCCACAACCGTAGATGCTGATGGATTCGCCATAGCTGCAGTATGTCCAAGAAGCGAACTATGTTCAGCAGTAGCCGAATCCCCCGTAGCAGCGAGTGGCCCAACCCCAGTATCAGCAACAAGTGGCCCAACCCCAGTATCAGTAGCAAGCAGCTCAACCACAGTACTAAGGAAGATTTCATGGAGGATTCAGGGGAAGAGGAGGTTTCGACCGAGGAGGAGGACGGGTTCATGCATCAATCCAATGTTACAATTGTGGGAAATTTGGGCATCAGAGGGATTTTCCTCATCTACAGTGTGTATACTATGCGGTAAGAGATCATACTGTTGAAAATTTTCCTCATCTAATTACGAAATGGCATGTTGGAAATGTTCCTTTGTTACAAAATCAGAACCAGCAGCAACTGAAGAATCAGGTTCAGCCCCAAATTTTAGTACAAAATCAGAATGTAAATCAACCTATGAATCCACCGCTAAACCAGAATCCTCCTCTGAACCAGCGTCCACCACAAAACTAGAATCAAGGGTTGATGGTTGTGACAATTCTAGCAAAACCGTGAAAAAAGGATTTTGATGTTGTGATTGTCACTCGAGGAGGTGCAACGACTGGAGAAGATGGACCAAGTCCACAAATTCAACTGGATGGAAAGAAGAAAGTACAGTTCAATATTGCGACTGAGAGAGATACCTTCTTTGAGGCTCATGTGGAAATTGGAAGAAATATTGGTAAGACACCTATTGTTGGCATGCCTTTTGCTTTTGATCCTTCATTAGAAGATAGACCATTGCGATAGCATGGCACTTTACAACAATTATTTGAGAGTTGTTTATCCCTGACAAGAGATCCCAATGGTATGATTGAGATCAAGAAGTTGTTGCATCATCCAGATAGGGAGTTGCAGGACTCTGCGGTGATTTCTTTACAAAATAAAAGGACGGGCAAGGAAATGTGAATGAACATCCAGATTGGGAACTATGAAGTCAACTCAGTTATTTTGGATCTTGGGTCAAATGTAAATATCTTGACAAAACAAACATGGAAGAAGATGGGGGAGATGACACTTGGTTGGTCCCCAGTGCAGCTAAGATTGGCTAATCAGGCCAAAGTCCAACTAATAGACTGTGTGTCGAATTTGGTCATAGATGTCAAAGGTATGAGGACTCGATTTGATTTCGATGTAATTGAAATCATTGATGGAGGAGGCTCCTATCCAACGCTTCTATGGATTGGATGGGCCAACGATAGCATGGTCATGATCAATTTTAAGAAGCGGTTGATGACATTTGAGAACCAAAATATTTGAGTCATCGCTCCTATGAATCCTAATGAAGGAAGGTGATATATTGAGCCTGTCAAAGATGAAGTTGTTTGAGGATGGGATGACGTTTACAATATTTCTGAAGATTATATCCATTCTACTACTGACGGAGAACTAGGTTGGCACAACTCTAGCTCTGCGTCCTCTGATTCTAATGATGCATTGGAAAATTAGCAAAATCGAATGCATGAAGTATCGCTCAAAAAATGTGGGCTGATCACGTAGTCGCTACACCATGTCGCAACTGAGATCATCGAGTTGCCGATATATAAAGGACTACCAGAACTATCTGGGATCCTCGAGGAGTTTGAAGCAAAGGTATCTAAGCCTCAATGCTTGTTGGCATTAGGATAAGCATTGAAGTCCACTCCAGCACACTGGTGGGAAGCTCGTAAGGAGACCATTCATCAATTGGCACAGTGTCGACGGTTATGACCGTGTGCTTTAGAAATATGGAGGTATATCACATATGGAGGTATGATGGAAAAAATAACCCTTTTAGTCATCTTAGGGAATGCCAGACTCTGTGGGAATCGCGACCCAAGGATGAAATGCTAAGTTCTTGGTACATATTAGCAAGACTGCGCAGAGAAATAACTACTTGGGAGGAGATGGCTATTTGCTTTGTGCATACTTTTGGATTTGCAGACGCTAATGCAGAGGTTAACAATGCACTACAGATCATTCAGGATGTAGTATTGAAAGTTGTCCCGGTCGCATATCCTGTGGACCCACATGCACACTGCCACATGCAATCGATGATGGAATGTTACAACATCTTTGGCGAGCTAGAGCATGATGATGAGTTTCACAATATTAATATTTCAGAGACTGAAGGAATTCGGGATGTTGTAGCACCAGATGTGCCGATTGATCCCATGACTCAACTGCTGAAGACTAAGAAAGTTAGCATTGGGACAGAAGAGAATCTGAAATTTGCAAATATTGGGGACTACTAGGACGAGGAGACCATGGAAAAGATCAAAGATCTATTGCATGAGTTTCAAGATATGTTCCCAACAAAATTCTTAGAAATGAAGGGGATATTGGGTGACCTAGGGGAAATGAAAATCCCATTAAAACCATATGCAAAACCAATGCGACAGAGGCCATATCGCTTGAATTTGCAATACAAAGAACGTGTCAAAGATGAACTTGACTAGATGCTAGATGCAGGGATTATTGAGCATGTTGAAGGATCAAAATGGATAAGTCCTATGGTGGTCCAAGATAAGAAGATTGGGGAAGTCCGAATCTGTGTCGATCTAAGAAAACTAAATGATGCTTGCATGCATGATCCCTTTCTGACACCGTTCACTGATGAGGTTCTTGAAGGAGTAGGCAGTCAAGAAATGTACTCTTTTACAGATGGATTTTCTAGTTATCACAAGATCAAAATTACAAAGGAAGACTGCCATAAAACCACATTTGTCACTGAATGGGGTTGTTTTCAATATATAGTGATTCCCTTTGGGTTGAAAACTGCACCTGCAAGATTCTCTCAGGTTGTTGTTGCTGCATTCAAATATTTTATTCAGAAATTCTTGCAAGTATATACGGATGATTGGACAGTCTATGTGATGATTAAGGATCACTTGGAAAACATGTGCTTGATACTGGAAATTAGATGTCAACGGCATCAGATCGTATTGAATTCGAAGAAGTGCATATTCTGCGCACCATTTTGGATGATGTTGGGTCATATCATTTGTAAACAAGGGATTTTGGTTGATCCAGTGAATATTGCGCTCATCCTCAACCTGCCACCACCTAAAAATACGAATATGATTTGCGCAACACTGGGACACACTGGGTACTATCGCAAGTTCATCCGCAGTTATGCTGGGATTACTGCCCCCATGGAAAAATTGTTAAAGAAGGATGCCGCATTTGTATGTAGCCAAGAGTGTCAAAACAGCTTCGACACATTGAAGGCCAAGATGGATTCAACACCCATACTTATGTTCCCCGATTGGAACAAGGAGTTCCATGTCCATGTCGATGCCTCATCCATTGCGCTAGGAGTGGTACTCGCGCAACTAGGAGAAGGAGATTTGGATCACCTGATTTCCTTTGATAACATGAAGTTATCCTTTGCTGAGAAGAATTTGTTATCTCCTAAAATAAATTTATTTTCAATAAGTTCACTCAAGCAATTTATTATTTTGATAGGATGAAGATTTCAAGTCATATTATGAAAGATATTGAGGTGACTAACAAAGTTGGGATATCTGAAGTTTTGATATTTAATAAATTTAAAAGTTTTTGCTTTCAGTGGCTTAGGCAAGATTTTCAACAACTCATTAGCCACCGAAAAGCCTAGATTTCGGCAGCTAATAGTTTAGCGCAGGACAATGTTATCCATTGAAAGCTTGCTCATCACATTCTTTACAATTTTTTGGTAAAAGGACTTTTGGTGGCTTAGGCAAGTTTTCCAATAGCTCATTAGCCACCAAAAATCCTTGGTTTCAACATCTTAGCAAGTGTTTTTCAGGAAGACATTAACCACCCAAAGAAAATGAAATATGTTTTGGCAAGGGGAGATTTTGGTGGCTTGGGCGAACTTTCAAATAGTTCATTAGCCACCGAAAGGCCTGCCTTTTGGTAGCTAAACAATGAGACCTGAAAATATATTAAACCACTGAAAGCTCGTTACACATGACAATTTATTTTTTGATAGGATGAATATTTCAAGTCATATTATGAAAGATATTGGGGTGACTAACAAAGTTGGGATATCTGATGTTCTGATATTTAATAAATTTGAAAGTTTTGGCTTTTGGTGGATTAGGCAAGATTTTCAACAACTCATTAGACACTGAAAATCCTAGCTTTCGGAAGCTAATAGTTTAACACAGGACCATGTTATCCACCAAAATCTTGCTCATCACGTTCTTTACAAATTTTTGGGAAAAGGAATTTTGGTGGCTTAGGTGAGCTTTCCAACAACTCATTAGCCACTAAAAAGCCTTGGTTTCGGCAGCTTAGCGAGTGTTTTCAGGAAGACATTAACCACTGAAAGAAAATGAAATATGTTTTGGCAAGGGGAACTTTCGGTGGCTTGGGTGAACTTTCAAATAGTTCATTAGCCACTGAAAGGCCTACCTTTCGGTAGCTAAACAATGAGATCCGAAAACATATTAAACCACTGAAAGCTTGTTACACATGTTTTTTGGAAAGAAAGTTTTTGGTGGCTTGGGAAAACGTGTCAGCGGTTCATTAGCCACTGAAATCTTAGCTTTCGGTAGCTAGTGAACTAAACCCTAGATACTCTTAACCACCGAAAAGGACGAAAGGAGAAAATGGTTANAAAACGTGTCAGCGGTTCATTAGCCACTGAAATCTTAGCTTTCGGTAGCTAGTGAACTAAACCCTAGATACTCTTAACCACCGAAAAGGACGAAAGGAGAAAACGGTTACCTGTCCATCAAATCGAACTCGTCAGCATAAGACAGGTCATGATTTAGCACAATTAACCACTGAAAGGATGAGGAAACTGTAGTAAGGTATAAGTTGATGATTAAAGAGGTCGTTATTGATCTGACCTGACTGATGGGAATCAAAACCTAATCTACCCTCCATTTGTCCCACGACTGCAGTAAACCTCCACTGAATACCAAGTTCAAATTAAAAATGATTACAAAGTTGGCCATCTCGTGGATACCACCATAATTCTCCATCATATCATTCAAATACCCATCAAGTGGTTAATCCCTCAAAATCAGCACCACTGCCCCAGTACCTTCCTCATTTTTTGCATGCATACTAACTGTTCGAGGACACCCCCTGAAACCTGTGTGCTAAATTCCTTTACAGAGTTCGAATTTCGGTTTTTCTTGCAGGATACTAAGGAGCACATCTTAGAGATGAAGAAAGGAGGACCTTCCCTCAGATAGGAACTAGGAGACATTATCTATCTTGACTCACATCCAGAAGTCTGCCAATTCTTCAGAGATGCAGGCTGCTACAGGTTTTGTGAGAAAGTTCAAGGGTCACACCAGCAAATTGCAGAGGCATTTCCCTTTCTTTTGATGGATCCAAGGCTGATAGGAAAAGAGTTCCTAGTGGATGAAACCCCAATTGCAGAGGTGACAGAACTCCCAAGAACTGGGGAGAAGTGGTTTAGGACCACCATTACAAAAAATGTGGAGTTCAGATCCTATCTAAAACCTGAACACAAAAATGTGGTATGGAAGAAAAGTGTTCCATCCACCTAGATAGAAGAGATATGGTAGGAATTGTGAGCAATTACTGAAAGCAATTTTGGTGTATATAACCTGTGAAGGTAGATGCAACAGGGAAATGATATATCACTTCAAACTGATGAACCATTCTACAGGAAGAAGCCCTTTAAATTTAACTTTCTACCTCCACAATAGCTTAACAAAAATGGCACACCAAGTAAAGACCCATCCCACCAAAATTGCAGGAAGGTTGTCTCACCATGGCCTCATACAAGTCATTGTCCAAGAATTGCTGCAAAAGAGAAACATAGCATGGACACATTTTTTGTTCTGGAATGAGTTTGAAATAGGCCTACAACCAGAAGAGAAAGGAAAGTCTCCTTCGAAGAATTCCACCACCCCCAAGAGTGGAAAGAGAAAAAGAAGGGCTATCTCACCACCAATAGTAGATCAGCCTTCTTCGCCTTCTAAAACCAAGCAGGATAAAGGAAACTTAGACTTCAGTGAAAAGGGCAAGGAAATCCCAGCACAAAGTGAAAACATTATGAAATTTCCCTACTCAGACTCAGAAGAAGAAAGGGAGAAAGGGGCTGACCTAACAGAGCAAGTTGTAGCATAAAATGAAGAACTTCCATCACCCACATCAAAATACCAGCGTGACCCAGTGGAAAAGGCTTCCTCTAGCAAGCCCAGGTCACAAAGAGTCAACCAGTTGCTGAGGCAAGTATATGAACTTGAATTTTTAGAGAGAGAGATAAAGAGGAATAATGCCATGTTGACCAAGAGGAATAAGGAGTTGCACAATTCTATCCTGGCGATGAGAGGGATGTATGTCATGTTGAAAAGGAGAAATATCAAATACATGTAGGACAACACCAGGATGTACAGGATGATCAGGCTTCTGAGGCTGTAGGTGAAGAATTCCAATTCAAAACCTAGCTCTCAGACTCACTTTGCATTAGAAACCCTAGCTGAAGCAGCAGTAAGCCTTTAGAATCCAAAGGCAGTCCAGGATGCTACTGATTTTCCAAACATTGGGCGAGATGAAGAAGTGCCAGAAGATAAAAAACAAAGCTAAAAAGGATGATTTGGGAGGTTGATTACAATTTTGCGAAAACAGGGATTTCAGTGGCTTAGGTGGACACTGAAGCAGTTCATTAGCCACTGAAAGTAGAGATTTCAGTAGCTAACAGACTCGATACTTTGATTCCTTCCCGAAAGAAAAAAGAGGTGAAGAATCATATTTTGGCACAAAAGACAGGTTTGGGTGAGTATAACTAGCTAAGGGATGAAGTGTATAGTTGAAAGTTGCTGAAGAACACCATCATAGAAGGTCTATTCCAGTTTTGAGGATATATCTAGGAGGAAAGGTTCACAAACCCCACCTGTTTAAACCAACAATAGCTTATCTATCAGAGGACAGGTTACATCTCTACTTCAGTACTCACTGTAGTCATCAAAGAGTTCAATGAGTGAACAAGTGTTATAGTTAGATAGACTAGTAGTTAAATTAGGGTTTCTAACCTAATTTTGCAAAAACATTTGTTTTATCTATTTTTAGTAAAACAAATCCAACTTTTCAGGATTTGCATATTTTTGTAAAGGATATAAATCCTAAGACTTATTTTGAAAGAAGGGTTTGACTTTAGGGACATTTTGACCATAATTATTATCAAGATTCTCATATTGCTCATGACCTAATATAAGCTCTTTTGCTATCATATGTTCATCTTCCATTTCTTATCTGTTCTGTGCTTATGGTTGAATGTGTTGTTCAGGTTTATTCATGTTATTTGATGTCTGATAGCTGTCATCCTATCTGCATGTTGATGATTTGAATTGCAAGTGCTTAACTTGTTATGATTTGCCATTTATATATAACTATTTTATGCATGAATCTGCCAACATAATAAGTTCTCCATCTCTTCACCATATTATCAAACCTCTAAATAGTGGTAGTTAGAAGGATTATCTTTGATTGAGTTTCATGCATTCCTTGAGAGTGTGAGGTCATGTAGGTCACCTGAATTGATCCAGTTAAAAAAACCATAAAAACATTTAAGTTTCTAGGAATCCTCAAGCTGCAACCTAGAGGAGTTTCTTGGAGTGATAAAAAATTGGCGTCGTTCCTAGGGAGAGGAGACTGAAGCTTAGCTTCCCTGGGAGTCAAGATAGATCCTGCTTTGATGATAGACAAAGTTTGGACATTATTCTGGTTATAATCATCTATCTGGCGACTCCATTGGAATAAGGTGGCTTTAAGAAGACCAAGTACCAGAGCAAACCCTCAAGGGCCACCAATAACAACGGTTTTAGATCCAAAAGAGATTATGAGAAGAGCTAGGGCTTCACTAAGGTATACCTCCAGTGCTGCAAAGGAATCTACATCAGGTATTTCAAGAGATATTCCTGCTATTATTTCTTCTGCTGAAACATATAATTATCAGGAATTTATAAATACATCATAAAATTTTAAGGTTGAGGGATATTCCAGCACTGCTGCTTGTGAAGATCCAATCCATGGAGACTCCACTGAGATAAATTTACCATAAGCACTCTCTCATCTACCACCTACACTAGTAGTATCTCCTGCTACCCTTTCCATACCCATTTCCAATATGGCTGCTACTTTGACCAAAATGGAAAGGATCCTAGTAGCTAGGTATGCCCCGCTGAATTTACCTAACCCCCTCTCGGCAATTCCTACAGGAGACTATCTCAAATATATTCTTAAATTTACTGGAGAAGGAGATTTCACAATTGAATAACAACTAGAAGCATTCTACAGTTATGCTGAGAACATAAACATAGAACAAGAAGATGTGTGGACTAGGGTTTTTGTGCAAAGCCTAGATGGTCAAGCTAGAAAGTGGTTCAAAGCGCTGCCTGCTGGATCAGTAGTAGGCATTGAAGCCCTAGATGACATATTTTTGAAACACTAGGGGGAAGAGAAGAGACCACCTTTATTATATCATCGAGTTTAGCAATTTGAAGAGGGAGAATGGTGAGTCTGTTTCTAACTTCACCAAAATATTGAACAAGATGTTTAGCAAGATCCTTGCTGAGATCAAGCCCACTGACACCTCAGCCAAGATCACTTATGCCAATTCCTTTGACTCTGAGTTCTTCCTTCTACTCAGGGAAATAAGACATGCTTCCCTGTCACTCATGTAGGATTCTACCCTAGAGGTAGAATCCAACATCATTGCATCTTAGAAGGTCAAGGGAAAGATAGACAGGAAGAAGCAGCCCACAGATCCTATTGGGGCTTCTTCATTAGAGAACAAAATTGAAAAGATGGCCAAAATGTTGGATAGTTTGACTGCTAAAATGTCCAGGATGAAAGATTGAGGGAAAATACCTGTGAGGGGTAAAGGGCCAAATGATTTTACTCCCAGAAACCCTAATTTTGTCCCTTATAAAAGAAATAACCCCCTAGCTCAAATCCTTCCAAGGGATACGAATGAGGTCGAGGATCAAAGAATCAGAGCTCCTTTTTAGAATGTTGTACTAGAAGAAGAACAAAACTTCACTCAAGAAGAAGGAGAGGCAGAAGACAACATCAACTGCATGGAGGATGAAGTTCGTTACTCCTTCCTGACACAAGAAGACTATGAGGAATCCCTCATGAATGAGCAGATCATGGAAGAATCTCTATATCAGGCAGATGATCAGGAGGGGTATAATTTGAGATCTAGGATTGTTGCTCCCCCTATGTAGAATATTGTTCCTACAAAGCAGCTTGCTACTCTAGCTAAAAGGATTGCTTTCCCACCCAAGAAGATGGCTGACACTCCAAAACAATAGCAAAGGCCATTGCAATCATCAGCTCATGATCCTATTAAGCTCAAAGCCACACCACAAGAGGTAAGAACTTATGACAAGTTGTCCTATGCTTTCAATCTTGAGTCAGAAATTCAGAAGTTAAAGATCCCTTTTCCCTTTATAGAATTGATGAATAATGAGGCCTGCAAGACATCCATACTGAAATCCCTTTAGCCAAGGACTCCCCTAGATGTTGACTTTGTGAACTTGCAAGATGATAAGCCCACAATAATCCTAGGCCCTATGATTGAAGAGCTGGATGAGTCTTTCCCACCTTTCTACATATCTCTGAATGTCCATGATAAAATCCTTCATAACTGTTTGTTGGACTCAAGAGCTTCCCATAACCTAATGCCAAAAGCTGTGATGGATGATCTTGGCCTCAGCATTACAAAACCCTACCATGATCTGTTCTCATTTGACTCTAGGAAGGTCAAGTTCTTGGTCCTCATCAAATACCTTGTCATAAACCTATCCTAGTTTCCTTCAAAAACCATAGTGATGGACATAGTGGTAGCTGATATCCCACCTAAGTTTGGCCTCCTTTTGTCTCGCTCATGGAGTAAAAGGATGGGTGGTACCCTTCAAATGGACCTCACATATGCTACAATTCCAATGTTTGGAGGGGACACCAAGAGACTCTATAGAGAGAACTAGTTCATCTATATCATCAGTAATGCCAAGAAATCTGTAAACCTTCCAATATATGCAGTAGACACCGAATTTGGGTCATGCGTCCTACATATAGATGACTCCGAGTAGACATCCATATAGCTTGTTGCCACCTTTCACACACCTGGGTCACGTGGTAGAAGTATTCAAGCCACTCGGTGTGTCCTTGGGGGAAAGTCTCGAGTCAAGGCTGTCACCTTGTTCTTGACTCCTCTGTTTAGGCTCAACTCCTAACGAAGCCAAGGGGGGTAGACCCTATTAAATTACTAAGGATGATTTCTTAGTGTGGTGATGTTAAACTGAATCAGTTATTTAGGAGTTTGAATATTTTAACTATAGACAATTAAAGATGACAAGATACGAAGATAAACACATGAAAGCACAAAGGTGATACACAATATATATATATATATATAGATATATATATATATAAAGCAAAAAATGACCAGTGCCTTAGAATGGAGTCAAATCAATAAGATCAATGTGCTTGCATGTGCTTGAAGTGAATGTTTTGCGATTGCACCTTGGTATGTTTTAAGTTAAAATTGAAGTATGAGTTGATTAAATTAGGCTAAGGAGGGACTCCAGATATACCCGAGAGTACTTGGAGTGTGTCCAAAACTAAACCTTCATGGCTACCCCCAAGGAATATGTGGGCTGAAATGGAGTCTCTGGGGCTACTGTTCGTAACGCACCTGTTAGGGTGTGACAGAGATCGGCACCTCGAGGTCACTTTTCAGAAGTTCCCACTTCCTTTGGGTATTTTGCCACCGTAAAGGTTTGATCGAGGTGTTGGATTTTCACCTTATGGTATTTCAGTTGGGGAGAGGGAGTCCTAATTATACTATTCACCCAAGTGATTTTGATATAGCTTGACTGATTGGACAAACCACAGCCAAGTGTAGAGCATACACACTAGAGTCTTGTAAATTTAAATAAGTTTTAAACTGGATATTCTTGTTTAAAAAGAAAAGCCTCCAAGAACCTCTTTCGATCCAAGTGGATCTCAATCGAGGAATTGAGGAGGGGTTAATTTTAAAGTAGCTGATAAACAAATGATAGAAAAAAGAAAACAAATACACAGTTCTAGTTTCTTAATTAATCCTACCACGAATCTCTTTCCCCTTTCGGGTCAATCGGGAAATCGTGGGGTAAGTATTACGATTACTTTGAAATGTAAGATATGGATTATAGAATTAATAACAAAATCAAGTACACTACCCTGCAAATTAGATCAATTCTAGTAAAAAGGAAATAAACAGAAATCGACGAAAAAGGCACCGACGCAAATCCCCTAGGGGGGATGGGGAATGGGCTCGAAAGAGCCTATTCCAAAAATGATTTTATTTATTAATGGTTAAAGTATCAGAGGACTGATTTATCAGATAATTATTGGTCCTTATAAAGGATGAAACCAAGATTTTACACCTTTGGGAAAATTTTGAGTTTTTTGGTGAAAAGGGAGACCCCTAGGGGGATTTGAGCGCTCCAAAAGCCACTTCGGACAGCAGATTCCTTTCCCTTCTGTCAGACCTTCTAAAAGACAGTGAGAATATTAGAATAAAAAATTCCCAAAATCACTTTAAGAGTACCTTTGGATCAGCCTACCTTATCTCACAAAAAATGAAGTTAAAACTAGCTAAACAGGCAGAAAAGGAACCAAGGAAAGCAAGATTTCCTTGGGATATTGGCTTGCTGTTTCTGCAGCCAACCAAAATGCACTGATATTGTAGAATATTGAATTTTATAACAGCGAAATGAAATCTAACGCATGCGATCTATAAGTTTCCTTTAAATTTTCATGCAAAAAAGACGATTTCCCTACAGCTAGATCTAGAATGCTTATGAAACCTTTTTAAGTGAAATATCTAGGTTATGAGCTATGAAATATCATATCTATGTATATTTTACTTTGATGAAACATATCCAAATGAAATCACATCTATGAACTGAACCAAGTAATCGGGTAAAGTGTTGATTTTGAGGGAGGAAGAAGAGGAGAAAAATGTTGTTTTCCTTGAAGATCCACAGTGGAGCTTTCAGGTGGAATGTCAAGGGACTATGCCTTTTTGAAGGTTTTGAAGAGAATGAAGAAAAAAACTAGATCAGCATCCTCTCCAAAGTGTGAACCTGCAACTCAGCTAAAATCAAAGAACTTGCCAAGAAACTTATGAGATCTGATTAGTACATACAAAGAGATTCAAGATAACATGCATATAAGCTTATAGGGCATGCTAAATCTAGATCTCTAAACATGCATCAAAGGAGAGTGACAGTCAATAAACCTATTGAACAACACCTTTCCTATCAAGATTGTAATAAGCTAATTACCAATCTTAACCACAGATCTACAAGACATTAGCAAAAAATGACCACAGATACAGGTTACCTCAGTAAAACAATGGCAATAATCATCCACACATGTAATGGCACCACACCGTATTGCCTCCAAGGATTTTCTTTATTTCAAATGCAGAATTACAACAATACAATAGCAACAGCACCTTAATCCCAGTTCTAACTAGCTTGGAAGAGGAGGCTATGCTTGGATATATACAAAATACAGGAGATCAAGCCCAGGGGGGCACAAATCCTCATGGAATCAGATGAAATCAGCTGATGGAGAGTCCATTAATTCCCGATCTGTGTCTAACTGAGCCAGATCTGAGTCTCACTGAGTGCAACTGTCAATCGGGGGGCTGATTTGACTGACACCTCAACCTGTTGACTGAAGCATCCACCAAAATTCATCCAGATGAGCCAAAAACGTGTTCAGGAGAGAGGGAGGGAGAAATTCCCCATAAAGGATGCTCAAGATCAACTCTGGATCTGATTTGATTGCCTCCTTCAGTCAAGGATTTGTCAGATCCAGTA
>LPNX011135813.1:32344-93488 GCA_001517045.1 Pseudotsuga menziesii | reverse complement strand
TATATATATATATATATATGTGTGTGTGTGTGTATATACAAAATCCGCTTCTCAACCCAAAACATCGTAATGGAAAAGATAAATCTTTACTTTCAACTTATGCCCATCGAATTTTCACATACAAGTAATGAAATAATCGAGAAGGAAACAATTCAGATTAGAGCATACATTATAATCAAACAAACTCATACTTTAAAACCTGTAAATCTGAGGTACCGAACTATGGTGGAAGCATCCACGTTCCACCCAACCATAGACTAGGATCAACTCCTTTGCCTTCTAGTCACCCTTGAGCCAAACCTTGCAGGACAACAGTCAAGACCGCTAACTTCAGCTTCAGCTTTTCAGTTGTCAATAGGCCATCATGCCCAACAACAAATACTCTCATGGCAAGAGTCCCTTTTTTCCCATCATACTCAACAGTGTCCTGCCTGCACCATATGCTCTTTTTTTTTGTTAAACTTTTCTTGGATCCTCTTTTTTTTTTTTTTTTTACCAGGTCTTTCCTCATTAGCCCTCTCCCCTTCCTCACCGGAATTCACATGGCTAATGGTATCCCCCATTCCAGGGATGTGTCTGTGCTAATTCTGCACTCCTGACACTTACTTTTTCCAGTCCCCTGAAGTTAGCCGGTCTTTGTCCTTTAATGTTTCCTACAGGTTTCCTGTTTTAACCTGGCTGCTTCCACCTTATTTGTTTGCATCTATTAATGTCTTTTTTCTTTAATGTCATTAACCCCAAGGTTAATTTATTACATAATCCTCCCCGGACTTTTGGCAGATTTTATATCATCCACAATTTATTTATCATAAACAGTCAACATTTAAAAAAAAAAAAATAAGTAAAACATAGTTTGTACTTGGGCGGGGCATTACACTCAGCCAATTGCGAGATGTCCTCCATGGCATAACAACAGGAAGCGTGCTCTTGATGCAAAACTTCTGTTTGGGTTCCAAATATCAATGCCTTCATTATCCTAATTTTATTATACCAAAATCCTATCTATGTTCAATTACTTTGATAGTACTCTAAGTTTCCGTGAAGAGAAAATACTAGAAAACCCAAAAGTTCAACAACATGCAAGAAGAGAGATGAAAGTGGGAAGTAGTGATTTATTGTTCCCCTTCTTTCTATCCATTTGTAGAAATAATAGATCAATGCTATGTGCAATGGTGCTAAAAAGAAGCACAGGAAATAGATCTTGCTACTAAGAATTCTCCCAAGCATACATAGGAAAAATAGAGAGAAGAAAAGAGACTGAATCACATGAATGAAGAGATGAATATTGGTGTGTATCCTTCCATTGAATAATGATTAATAATAGTGTAAATAAATAGTACATCCCTCATAGGAAAATCAAATTGTATGGAAACAACTCATAAAGCTCAAAAAGGCTGACTTACCAAAATATAGCAAAACCCCCATAGGTGGATAAAGCACTTACTAAATCTATCAAGGACCTCAAGAGTTGGCAAAAGCATGAGTGATTTGTCAAGGAGATGGAAATAACATGCTAATCCTAGAAAATGGAGAAAAACTAATGGAGGATGGGTTGGAAACAAAAGCTCCTAGTTTCCTAGTTGACTAGCTTTTATCTTATCCATAGAAAAGCAGGAAAAGCAGAAAAAGTAGAAGAAAGCAGAATCTACTGTAAAGTCCTGTATACTAATTTTGGATGGTCAAAAGGTGGTCAATATCAATCTAAAATTGGAAATAAATCATTCCTACGATATATATGGCATGTATTGACTTTAAGGTTCAAGTGGATGCCAACTAATTAAGCTAGTGGGTGAATAATTAATAAAATAATGATTAATTATTTTATCCTAAGTTGTGAGTGGGTTTAATATATTCCTACACTATTAATCCTCAACTCTCAAAATGTGAATTTACCACTGCCAAAATATCTATCAAGAAATGAAACGAAATGTAATCGAACAGAGGGGGCATGTAGTGTTAACAATTTCTCCAACCAGTAATTTGGAATACTTTCTCACCACCCAATAATTCCATGGGTATTATGTGTCTTCCACAATGATAATGGAAAATTATATGAGTACCAAAGTCCGATACCTCCCACTCCCAATTGTATCCCCAAAATGCAGGTTAACAAAGCTAGCCACATTGATTTAATGAGTGAAGTGTTCAGCCTTCCTATTGCAAAAAATTATCTTTAAATGCAAGAATTATAGCAAAGGGTTTATATCTTGGAGCCTCAAAAGACAAGGGAAACATTTTGATCAGCAAACTACCATGTTTCTTCCTAAATCTCAGAGGAGATCCTGAACTCTTAAGGTGTATGTACATGCTCCACGTCTCATAGCCAGCGTTGGTAGGCCTCCTAGACTTTTCTCTTAAATGAAATGACCAACAGATCTAAAAAATAATTGGGCAGGTACCGTTGGGGAGGCACTTTTTCTTTGATGAATTATTGAAGAAAAAGAAAAAGAGGCACTTACTCCGATTTTGCATGCAAAAGCACTATGGAAATTCAGATCCATTACCCTATGTTATTATTACTCTCCACTCACGAAAACCTCGCGGCATGACCTACTTCTAAATCTATGGGAAACTATAGGGTCGGAGTAGTTACCCCATCAAATTTTAACAAAGTACATTTGATTTTTATTTTGTGGTTGGGTTGAGATTTGACAGAGAAGTAGTACACAAAAAAAAGACACCAAGATTGACACTCAATCCACTCAAACTTAGGAGAATGACCTACTTCTAAATCTATGGGAAACTACAGGGTATGAGTAGTTACCCCCATCACTTTTTAACAAACTACATTTGATTTTGATTTTGTGGTTGTGTTGAGATTTGACGGAGAAGTAGTACACAAAAAAAAATCCAAGACCGACACTCAATCCCATGGAATCAACTCTTCTTGAACTAATAGAGACCGTGTGAATAAGCCTTGTCTTGTCAAAATAGATCACAACAAAAAGAAAAAAATTAATTCAAATCAATGAAGTCTAGTAGTCGTGCTTAAAGAAATGTGTAACTGAATTTAAGAGTGTTAGGAAACAACAAGTTTACGATATATGGTAAATTGATTCTTGGGGAATGTAATTGTGAAAAGAAAGCATAAAACTGTGAGAGCAGTAAATTTAATTTTTTTTTTTATTATTTATTATTTTGATAGGTGTAGAATATATTTAAGTTTTTGTAAAGTTTAATATTTGATTGAATTAATTCAATAACCTTATTATTTTTATTGATGGGTGAAGGTTCATTGTGTTCAATTTTATCAAAGTAATACTAAAAGCTTGAACTTAATTTATTTTCTTTATTTTAAATGATTTACTTTTCCATCATATACGAATATTGGTATTGTAATTCGTTAAGGTCTATATATTAATGAAGTTCAAATTAAATCATTGGAAAGTTGGGAAATTCATTAATATGCATAATTACGAAGTTCATGTACATACTAAATCATCTTAGTAAAAATTAATATTTGATGAGAAGACCAAGTCAATGATTCATATGACAACTTAAAATGTGTGCTTTAATATTTCAAGAGTGGAGGGAAGCATGAAAGCAACTTACTCGCATATTTGATGGATATTCAAAAGGAAATCCATGGGTCTTAAGTGCAAGGAGGGGTCACCTTTTTACCTAAAGGAACAAAAAAATACATTTTCAAGGGGGATTAGAATCTCAACCATTAATGAGGTAGAACCTTTAACATTTTATAAATAACTTTTATTTTTAAGAGATAAGGAGATGTTCAAACAATAATAATGGGAACTCAACAATAATTTTAATATGTATACACCATAAAATCCCTCCAAATGAATTCAAACTCTCCAAACTTCCACAAATAATCTTATTGGATATCCAATATTTCAAGAAATTTGACTTTTTCCATGCCTTGCAAAGGAAAAACAAACTTTGCAAATGAGGAATCCAACAAAGAAAGGAGTTTGAAAGAAGTGAGTGTGATTAAAATAGGGGGATCATCATCTGATTTCCCCCATGGCATGCATGACTATTAGGGTGATACATACACGATAACAAATTTATACACTAGCATCACCCCCTTCTTCCCCAATCCTCTAACACATGCAATTAAGCATTTTAAACTTCGGTGACCTTAGTGATGCATGTGGGTTTATTTGGATTGGAATTGGGATATGACCTACTTTATTTTCCGTTAGCTTATAATGCATATCCTCCAATTGTGAGTGGTTGGCATGTGGGTTTAATAGGTTTGGAATTAGGATATGGTATGAACTCCTTGCTTCAAATGACAACCCTTTCTCTAAACACAAATGGTCGATGGAATTGGGAATTCTGTTGGTTTCAAAGTATATCAAGAAATTGAGAATAAGGATGGATACATAGGTGCACTACCATTGTAGGAGTGGATGGTGCATCTTTTGTTATCTTGGGAAGGTGAAGAGAGGAGTGAATTGGTGTGAGAGGGAGACAATAGAAGCATAATATAAAATAATGATTTCAACCATTTGTTAGAATAAATGCAAAGATGAGTTCGATTGGCACATCCATAAGAAAATTTGTATTAAGGATACTTGTGCTTTCGACATGGAAAAATATGATATTGGTGATTCAGGAACAAGAGAAACAAGTTGAAGAATTCATGGAAATTCATTAATGGAAGCACATGGATCTGAATTAATAATTGATAACTTTATTTCTATTAGAATTTGTTTCATCACCTCTTCCTATTGACTCAAGACCATGGAAGGAACCCTCTCTTCATGACCTCTCTTTGTCCTTGAAGGAACACAAGGACACTATGTTTTTTAAAATTGGAATTGGTGGATGGCACATGTGAGGCCATCCCTACCTCTACCACAATTGAGGTTGAGTGAAGCACTCATATGGTGCCTAATTGAAGAACACGAGGACTTTGAATCATAAGCACTCCGTGGACATGCAAATCAACATTTTTCTTTTCAAGTTTTAATATTTTATGTCATGTTTTTCTTTTCTTAACTAATATGTAACAGTACAATTTCCAAGCATGTAGAGGTTGGAACAATGAAGACATACCTTGTGGTAACATGGATATGTAGTTCTACATTTTGGATTTTTGGCTATGACCACCCATAATTGTTTTCTATACAAAATTATTTAATTGGTCATCTTTTTGGATATTCACATGAAACATACATATACTCATGATTGTGATCATGAGCTTCTTGAAACAAGGAGCAAATTAATTAATTTCTAATAATTTCAATCAATCTAAATTGTGCTGTACTTTTACATGGATACTTTTATGTAATTTAAGACAATATGTATCACATATAATGAACTAATATGTTATAGTTAATATTACATTATTTAGTCTTTATTGATTCTACATTTTTTAGACATTTCCAAATTGCCTTCAATTTTAATTAGTTGTTTCTTTTTGTTTTACATGATGCTTTAACAAATAGAATTTGACATTTTGTTGATGAGGAGGAAGCTCTTCATGAAATTCGTTTTACTAATATTTTTTCACTTCATCGTATATATGAGACCTCTAATATTCTTGTATCTACAAGGCCTATGAGATTGCTACTTTAATGATATGACTTTGGTTAATTTAGTTTATCTTATCACACAATGTCTACTAAGGGGACTTGTCCATAACCATTTTTTTTTGTTTTCACCTTGCTAAGAGGCCTTATCCAATATTGTTTTAACAACCTATGACAAACATATTAACCTCAGAAACCACATATAATCCTTGTATTCTTTAAACCATTCGAGAATCTACCCTATCATTTTTTTAACATTAGTTTTTTCCCTTAATCTATTCTATTACATACAAATAACTTCATTTGGTGAAATTAACCAAAAATAATAACAATTCCATCTTTGTAGCCATGATGGTAAATGGGGATAACAATTCCATCTTTGAACATTAAAATTTTTCTTCCATTTGCATTTTCAAATATAGATTATAATTTTTTTTCTAATTGAATAAAGATAATATGACAAAATATTTTTTTTTAAGATAATAAACCTTATAAAAAAAATTTCTTTTTAAGATAGTAAACCTTAGTATAATTTAATCTATGTCCATAATAGAGTTGTCATAAATTCTTTTGACAAAAAAAAATAGCCACACTAATAGTGGGTAGTAATTCTCTCTTGGGATATTCAAAAATAAACTAAAATGGACAAGTGCTAGACACAATAAAAGAACAATAGTATGTCAAACCAAATGATGATTGCCTAATGGTAAAGCTTGCTACAATGGTGTCATCTTAGAGGTGATGGATTCAAAGGAAAGATAACAATTTCCGATAGGGAGATCCTTTTTGTCCAACAAATAAAAAATAAGAAACTTAGAACGATGGAGAAAAACTCTTGCATCTTAGAGGAAGAAGTCAAGGGAGACTTGCATGACAATTAGAGATAAAAGGTGGCTTGAAACTTGAGCTCTCGATGCAATTCTTATAGAATAACTCTGCCCCTTATTTCCCCTTTTAGAACGCACGCTCGTTGCTTCATTTTATTGTCCAAATAGAGACAAAGAAACATCTAAATCTCAATGTGAACACGAAACCAATTTTGACAAATTAGTTGTTAAATTGATATTAAACATAATTATTTGGTATGATTTTTGTGAGTTTAGAGTCTATTCTATTGATTCATAATAATAGTATAGGAAAAAATACAACCCAGAATGGAAGTTATGTGGGCTGAGAAAAGTAGAGTGAAGGCTGGGGTCTGCCCATCTCGGGAAATTAGACTCTTAACATAAAAAAGATCCTCTATGTAATAGGGAAAATGGATCATACTATTACTAGTATATAAATAGTGTTAAAACAAAAGAACAGTGCTTTGTAGATGCCAAAAACTAAGGAAACTAAACCCAGAATGACCATGAATTCGAAAAAGAAAACTCGAGGAACGTAAACTCAATGCTTTGTAGGAGTCTCCTCCTTCATGGGTACACAAAATTCAAAGCCAATCTGCGAGTGTACTTTTGGTCCACTTTCATTGGGGGAAGCCTATTGGGTGGCAATAGTCTGGCATCTATCTTTACCAGGGCTTCCGGAGTCACTGTTGGTGTCTTTTTCACTACTCAATGCGCTGGTTCTAGAGGGACATTTTTTTAACTGGAAGCATTATGCTAGGAGAACTGTCGCCACATATTCTCTCTAGACTCGAGTTCCCAAGTCTGAATTCTTGCAGGATGCGACATCCAGCTTCAATATCTCCTCAAACTTACAAATCGGTCAAGACTTACAAGTTACATGTATGCTATTTGTTTCTTCTTCTTTATCCATTAAGGGAATAACAATGTTTACTTTGCAGTACAATTATCTATGGACGGTAAATCAAAATCCACCCTTTACCCTCTCATTTTTTCTCCAATCTAGGAGTATCTCATAACTTCTATGAAGTTATAGCAAAGCAAATTATATTATATTGCAAAACCACTTTCGAATATTTTTAGCTGGATATGGAATTTTCTTTAAAAAAGAGAAATGTGAAATTGTTTGGACCTTTGATGGATTTCTAGGGGGGGATAGTAATAATGCCGCAAATGTTCAAGTTATAAATCGTGGAATTTACCTTCCCATCAACCTTAACTATTGCAAAATTGATTGTTGATGGAGAGTCACAGAACTCACATTTCATCATTCAAAAGTTATCAAAGATTCAAAGCAACTCTTTGATTAGAAAGGTTGCCTCTAGTTGGATTTTAAAAGATAATTGAATCCTTTTGGAAGACCAAGGCCCCTTATTAGGATACAATATATCGAGGAAATACCATACAATGCAAAGTGTGAAGTGTGAACA
Organism: Pseudotsuga menziesii; assembly: GCA_001517045.1. Taxonomy (NCBI): domain Eukaryota; kingdom Viridiplantae; phylum Streptophyta; class Pinopsida; order Pinales; family Pinaceae; genus Pseudotsuga; species Pseudotsuga menziesii. The sequence goes on along the minus strand of LPNX011135813.1, from coordinate 85,712 downwards.
TGTTGAAATTTAACATTTATTTTTGTTTCTCTAACTTTTTAATATAAATATACAAGAGCATTTATCACTTCGTTTTGTTAGGTTTGGTTCATTTCTCTATATTCTTACAAATTAAGAGAACATTGTCTGCAAATATTATTGTAAATATAAATTTACACTATTTATGACTTTATGTATGATAGTCATCTATATTCAAACATCAAGAAATATTGTTTTTCAACAAAGAGATTTTTTTCTTAGGTTGGTTTATTGTATACTTATTCTAGGATGAGATATTGCTCTTCAATTCGATTTATATATATGTATTGAATTTTTCTTTGGTCTTTTATTGCACCTTTTGGAAATGGAACAAATCGAAAAATGACAAAATTTTGATGGTTAGTTCAATTTTGAAAATGACTTGCTACAAGGCAATGGTCTACAACATGGGCAAACTGTAATCCATTCACTCTTTTTAGTTTTTTCCCAGAACACCAATTTGATTTTAGTTTCTTCATTTTAACTATTTTTTCCTCTAACAATAACCTATCATGTATCATTACACCTTTTTGGGGGAATTGCTACTTACTATATGTTGTTTTTCTTTTTTATTAAAAAATAAGATATACTCTATTTTCAATTATAGTGGTGCAACATTAAAAAGACTATATGGAATATACTATTTTTTTAACTTTCTCGGTTAAAATCCCTAATTTTCATATTTTCCTCGGGCCGTTAAATTATTATAAAGAGCGATGTGTTTTTTGTAATTTCAAAAGGCAAAGATGAAGTGCACTCGTATTCGTTGTTCTTCAATGACGAATCTGAGCTTTCTACTTTGCGTAATCAGCGGATAAGTCTAAAATGCGTGAAAAATAGAAGCAGTTCCCGTTAGTACTGTATTTTCAATCTCCCTCTCCTCCATAAATATTCAATCCTTATTATTGTACATGTAACCGATTGTACTTCGTTCTGTATTGCTGATATTCACTGTATATTCCGATTCCTGTCCACTAAATTAGGGTTATTTCATAGTTTTGGCTAAATTTCGTTAAATTTATTAGAAGTTTAATGAGGTGTTGTTACTTGTAGTGTGGGTATGGAAGTTGTAAGTTAAATTTAAGTCAGTTATAAAATTTACATAAAATTACTAAATAAAGAAAAAGATTTATTAATTAGGAAATACTTTTAAATAAATTTAAATTTTATTTTTGTAAATTAAATTAAAATGAATAAAAGTTCAAATAAAATTATTAAAAAAAATATATAGATAAAGTTTATTTTAAGAAAATAAAAATAACATTAAAAGTCAAGAATTTTTTTTTCTTTCACAGAAACAGAAAAGAATATATTATAAACGGGCTGTGCACAGCCATTCAGTACATATCAAAAAAGAGGAATGATAATCCTGTAGATCAGAGGCAGAGCACTGGAGTCTAGATCTAGACGTAGTCCAAAAAACTGCATACATAATTCTTCCATGATAACTAACAGCACGGGAAGTATACACCCTTATATATTGCTTACATAATAGGAGACAAAAAAACATGTATTCATAATAAAAACCAGATTACAGATGGCCTCTGAAGTGGTTTGGCTGCTCAACTGACTCTTTTTCCATCGAACGCTCCGCTTCAACAGTTGCTCCATTGATTCTGCTGCCTTCATTCATGGAGATGAGCCGCGCCAGGTCCTCCTGAATCCTATCCACCTTCCCCAGCATCTCACGCAAGGTGCTTTCATTATCATCGATCCTGGAGTCATGGTTGCTGATTTGAAGGGAAGTGTAGCTCACAGTGTCCTCCATCTTTTTAATGTCACGGGCAACCTCCCTGTTATCCATAATTCCTATGCAAACCAACTCATACAGACGCCTCAAATTTTTCCTGATATCCTAGATGCCTGCATTGTCCCCAGGTTGTGCCATCCTTCCAGAATCAGAGGAGATTTCTAGGCAATCGGACTGTCTGAACAGAGGATCAGCAGTGCTGTTCGAAAACACAAACTTGGGACAGTTAAGGATGCGACTCGGCACTGACAGTTCTTGCTGAAGCATCGAACCCCCCTGTGTGCCAGAGTAGGCCAAAGTTCCTACCGTGCCTTCCTGCCACCTAGAACAATTGCAACCTAAAATACGACGCTCACTTCCAAAGAGAGTGGAGTTTATACCAGAACCAGAGCCTCGAATCCACAGCGTAGAGGTGAAAAAACAGTGGCAGTTGGAGAAGGATGCAAATGCCAGCCTCTCCTTCACAAATGAGCGGGTCAAGGGGAGAGCTTACCAAGGAATGCCGTGCAGCTGGCCTCTTTCAATACCAGTCACCACCTCCTGAAGAATTCGAAGCTTGTCATGGGTGCCGAACTGATCCAAGGCCGAGAGAGGATACATGATTTTTCTATGGAGCGGCATATGAAGAGGCCCAAGGGTAGAGCATACGTGTAGGGGAGGATAGCAATAATCCCACCGCCTAAGAGCTTTAATGCAGGGAGGGCTCGAAAGGAGGGCAGAGCAGGCCATAATCCACGCGGCCATGAGAAAGATGCTGAGGGGACAGGCCATTAAATGAATAGAGCCGACAAAAAGAGAATGGTGGCCAGTTGCTAAGGGGGGGGGGGCAGATCGGAGTGGGGGGATATGAAGGGGGAGGGGAGGAATAAAAAGAGGAGGGGATAAGAAAGGAGGGTGAGGAGATAGGAGGGGGGGGGGGAAAAAGAAAGATAGGGAGAGGGAGAGAAGAAAGTGGGAGGCGAATGAGGGAGGGATAAGGTAATTTTTTTAATATGAGGGAGATTTAAATGCATCAAAAGGAAGATCCAAGGAGTAGTTAAGCGAGGAGAGTGCATCTAGCGCCGCATTAAGGAATAGGTTTGAGAGAAGGCTGGGCTCCATTCTGACTATAAAGCCCTTGCGGAAGGGAGGCTCCCGCATTGGCCATACTATCCGCAGCTATGTTGTTTTGCTGGAGGATGTGATAGATCTCATAGGAGTTGGACATAAGAAGCTTGGCTTTCCCATATAACCGACGACAATTGATAGCTCCTGTAGGATATCCATTTACCAACTTGTAAATGACGTGCCGTGAGTCCCCAAAAATGAGAACCCTGCTAATCTTCTTATTGTTTAAGAGATGGAGACCCTGAATAAGGGCCTGCCATTCCGCTTCATTATTGGTTCTTCTCCCAAGCCCTCAGGCAAAGGTCTGGTCAACATATCCTTCAGGATTCATGAGAATCCCCTCGCGCCTGCCACCCCTGCATTAAAAGTCAAGTAATTACACTCATCTAGTTACTTAATAAATCGTCCAAGTACTTAATAAATCAAGACTTAATTTATGTAAGTATGAAAAACAAATATAAATAACTTTTTTTAAGTACTTAATTTATGTTTATGTGAAAAAATAAATATAACTATTTTTTTAATATTTAAGCAAGATTAGTGGTAGTTATATTTACTAGAGCATATCTTCATAGATTTATATTTAGGGCAAGTTTTTAATTTAATTAATGTGTAATTTACCTTAATAAAGTGATTTTGATTTTAAAAATAAATTTCATTATAATAATAATAATAATTTCAATTTCTTATAACACCATGTCATAGCCAATATTATTGTTATTGTTTGGTTTAACGGACATTAACTTTTTGGGTATGTAAATGGTCTAACTTGTTATTCTAAAAGCAATATCACAATGACAATCGTGAGATAACTACCATGTCCTTTTTCTTCTATATAAACATGTTTTCAGAAACAATTAAAAAAATTGAGGAAAACAGTCCAAAATTTCATAAACAATGCAATGCATACATATGTTGTGAAGCCTTATGACATTATTATTTTATTTATGATTTATGTTTGTGAAAGTATTTTTATTTATGATTTATGTTTGTGAAAGTATTTTGAAAATAATTATTTATTTTTGTGCAAGAGTCATCATGTGAAAACTTTATGTGAGAGTTATTTTGCATAAGAATTAGTATTTTTTAATTATTAATAAAAAAAGGGAGCAAACAAGAGATATTTATCAATCAAATTCCATCTAAATATCAACAACTATGAAAGATCCTAAATCATATGGATTGAAGTATAGATGAAGATTTGATTGGGGATGGCACAAGACCTTGCTAAAGCTATTGATGCACTTGGATAGCAAGCTACTTAGTGTTGTGCATGGAGAAACTTTGTTGTGAGTGCATGTGTTGAGTGTTTCTCCATTTCCTAAGTCCATCCTTGAACTTGAGTCCATGCACTCAAACGACGTGGAAGTTTTGTTTAATATTCTTGTTTGCATGGTGGTCGTGATCTAGCTCAGAGATGGATTTGAGTTACTTGTACTGGTGCTCTTGTACTGGTGCTCTCTCTTCTATGGTTTGGATCAATTGGTTATCCAAGTAGCTTTTCCCATTTCTGTTCCATTATCATTTCAACTAAGTGAACTATTTCATAATTACTATACATTTATATACATTTATTGTACCTTGTGGTTATATTTGTATCATTGTATTTCCATGATATCAATCAAGATGTATTAGTTATTTTATTTTATTATATTATCTCCTCTTAATTTAAAGACCTTGGGATCGATTAAAACCTAAATATTTTCCCATCATATAGTAAGATGGAAACATGTTCTTTTCTTTGTTGTAGAAGTTGGTGTAATATGTGCTATCGTTTCTAGAACGATAAATTTTTTTTCTCTTTCATTGGAGCATACCCTTGGAATGATCTGCGAATTCAAATTTTCCGTGTGATTCACTGTAGCGAAGATTTACCTTTCTCCCTTTTTATGGTTAAAATTACATTCTTGAGATACGTCTCGGATAAAATAGATAATTGGATGATTGAAACCTCTTTCCTTTTTCCACTAAAGATCTATTGTATTGCGTATTTCATTCATACATGAATTTCAATCAAAGGCAAAAATCACTGTGTGATTACAGATAAAGACCATATTAGCTGAGTCGTCGTTTTATCTTATTATTTTTCTGTATTTAAATTACTACATATTTAACGAAAAACCTCAGATTTCGGAAAAACTTGTTGAACAGTGTTTTTCTATTTTTTTATTGATTAGGTCTTTACTCTTGTCTAGCTTGACTGGATCTCTTCCATTACCGACTGAACCATGAAAGTCAAACCGTGAATGATCAGTTCCTTGTCAACTGAGAATTATTCAAATAAAAGTAAAACTCAACTAGAAGAACTACCACTGTAATTATATGTAAACATTACAGGAAATGGCAAAGAGTATTGTTGTCCTTTTACAATTTGTTAAGCTAACGATAGTTCTCTTGGCATAATGTGTGGTTTTTTTTAAAATCCGGTCCAAAATTGGTAAATATGTGTTACATCTTCTTGATCATCGATCTATTCTACTTTTGATCATCGAAGCTTTCCCGATGGAAAACTGTGTTTAAAGTATTTATATTTATAGCTGTGATAGCAGAAACCTTGTCTTAAATGTTCCATAGCTATACATTGTTTGTAAGATCTAGTTTGTTAAAGACCTCATCCGTCATTATTTCTTGTTCGATGAAAACTCTAAAATAGAGGTCATATACCTCAGCGACCTCAAGTTTTGGGTAAAAAGCTAAATGGGTGGAGTTTGTAGGACATTTTTTTAAGGATAATGTTTCCATCCTTGACAGCTCTATGAGTCTGAGCCTACATTGTCGTGATCCCGTGGTTATAAGTCAAAACAGTACATTATAATGCTGGATTACTTTTTCCAAACTAATCACCTCAACCACCGATTGGATTGTAATATCCGCCAGTCTAGATTTCTATAGAGCGAGTTCAGCTCGGTATTTCAGGAACTTCCAGTATCTTTTCTCACTGATCGAAGTAGAAGGGGGTGGGGCCTTCTCTCTCGGCCATTGAAGGGGAACATCTATCTATCTATGCTGGGGCTATCTATGACGGGTAACTTCTCTTCTATCCCGGGTATGACTGCTCTGGGCTGTGGGGACATGTATGGCTGCTACTGGCTATGACTACTGGGCTATGACTGACTGGCTCTGACTGGCTACTGCGACTGGCTCTGACTGGCTACTGCGACTGGTTTTTACTGGCTACTACGACTGTCTCTGATTGACTACTTACTGCTCTGACTGTATGGCTATGACTGGTATGTTATCTGGCTATGCTCGGCTATCGGCTATGATCGGCACACGTTCTCGCATCACGTTATTGTCGTTGGTGGTCATAGATGTTTCCATCAAAACTCAATCAAAAGGCAGTTCTGATTGCTTCCTTGTGTTAAAAATTAGTTATAACAACGAGAGTCAAGCTACTCAAATGCAAATCCGTGGGGATTTATCCAACCCTCTATTATATTTATTTTCAACAAACCAGTCGTGAGAATTTCCTCTGGTGTACGTGTATGATCAACGCTCTGTCTCTTTCTCTTTCACTTGTGTGTTAGTATTGGATACTGACTATTAGTTAACATAGAGAATCGAACGATGATTTATCTTAGATGTGGCTGTCATGAACCTCTTTATGTTCCTAACCTGTTATTGTAACTATAGCATGAGTAACTCTCTTGTTGTTGCTGTTGAAATATTGTAACTTCGAAGAATATTCTATATGTTTTTTTTGTGGGCCCCGGTGGTCCTACCAGGAGAACCACTTGTATTACTTTGTATCCCGATGCTTCTTATCGGAAGAACTAATAAGAGTCATGAGGTAGTCCCCTCTAATTGTAAAGGTGGGTCATTAGCACCCCAGTGTGGTTACTTGAACCTACATGTGTAACTTGAGCCTACATGATTTGACTCGAGCCTACATGTCAGATGAGTTAACTTAAGTGAACGGATGGATATAAATAGAGGTGTAGCGCTTCTCATTTGGTGCACACACTCTCACTTGTGTAGCGCATTAGTGGAGAAGAGAGATAAGTATCTGGAGAAGGAGGAGGATCAAAATTTGATACCCTTGTTGGTTTTATCTTTTATCTTTTGGGGCATCTACATTGAGGAAGTTTTTGCTGGGTTTTTCCCTTTAGGGTTTTCCCACGATAAATCTCTATGCTCTCTTTTGTATGGTTGTGCTTTTCTATCTTTCAGTGATCCTGTTTATATGCTTTTGTTATGAAATCGAAATGAAATACTAATGACCTAGCTTAGCATATGAAAATTTAACATGGAATCAATGCCACCCTGAAAGAAGACATTGTGCAGCTACAGAAGCTAGGGCTTCTTACTTTTTGGTTCTCTCTTCACAATCGATCAGCAAAAGAAGGCTAGGCTGACTCTCCATTGAAGGGCGCATCTTTTTGTCGAAAAGGAATTCGATTCCGAGCATTTTAAATTTTCGGTGCGAGAAATTAGGGCTTCTTGTAGAAGAAATTTTTTTGAGTGAGCCAAGCATAGGATTTCTCTCCTCATCAAAATCGAAGTTTAGAGACTTGGATCAAGATTTTTGGTTGGGTGAAACTCTCGAAAATTCAAACCCTATTTTGAGCCCGAGCTAGAAAAACACTAAATACTAAAACTGCGAAGTTTTGGTTCTTTCACTATATTCTGATATTGGCGAAGGATGAGCGAAAAATTGCAGAGGCCGAAGATAAAATCTTGATGTACAATGTGTCCAAAATTCAACCTCAGATTCGCTATATTTTTGGAGATAGGATCCCTCCAAGTTAGGGTTCCAGCCTCTTCCAGAATTCATCCCTAAACATGACACCTGGGGAGAATTGCTATAGATTGGGATACAGAGGTCCAAATGGAATTCCTGAAGATGTTCCAGAAAGAGCACGGAACATAATTTTTGTGATTCAAATTTTAGAACCAGAAAATGAAACAGTGACACATGGCAGGCCGTACAACTTCATTGTTCTAAACAGTCCTGTAACAGGTCACCTTGGGAAAAGGATCATAAATCCCAATTGGTGAAACCTATGTAGTTGGATCATGGACATGCGAGGTTACGCGAGTCAAAAATTTTAGACACAGGAGAACAGTAAGTTCAGAGATATCATAGAAACAGTGACAAGAATTTCTACAGAAGAAATTGGAAAACTAAGGCTTCCTGTTACGGGAGCTTCCCTCCACTCTTTTCAGAAAAGGAGTACATTGGACAGATCCATTTGAATAGATTTATCTTTCTATCCAATCAAATCTAGAATATTTCAAGTTTTGAAAATTAGGGTTTCTTTGACAAACCCTAGATCAGCGAACTCTGGAAGCAGGACGAACACCTCAAATCGGTAAGATCTAATATTTTGCTATTTGCATTTGAGGTTCTCATTTCAAAGTGATATATCACATCAGCTTGATGATAAGCTTGGTGAAGTGGACAACTTCCAAGCATGGAAGTATTTGATCTCTCTGAAGAAAATGAATTGGACACCTACATGAGTAGAGAGGTTCCAATTCTAGAGGGAGATGAGGCTCAAAGCCATACACCAGAAGAACTTGGTCAAGGCCAAGAAAATCATTGTTGATTCAGTCATGGATCAACTTGTATCACAAGTGTCTTCCCTACGGACACCGAAAGAGATGTTTGATTCCTTGACCAAGCTATTTGAAGGAAAGAACATACATTGGAAGATGACCCTAAGAAACAAATTGAAGAGGTAAAAGAAGAAGTGAAGAATGCAGAAGTAGTGATAGCCACCTTGAATGACCTCCCAGGATCATGGGATTCATTCATGCGAAGAATGTATGCCAGAAGAAAGTGATTACTTTCAGCTTGACTCATAGGAGGCGAAGAAGAAGATGGGAGTAATTGAAGATCAAGGTCTCACCATTCAAAGAAGATCGCTCAAGTGATGAGGAATATGAAGAACCTCTTATTCATCTTATCATTTGGATAAGAAATGATGATTTCATGAATGAAGAAGATAATAAAGTAGAATGATCAAGATGGAGTCTACCCACAAAACAAATAAAAGATAAATTGTCATTTCATGATATTGTTTTGTTATACATTTGATTATATCCAGTTGATGTGTTATGCATGATAGATTGTTTGCATTACTGATTGTAAACTACTAATATGCATGTGATGGGTAAGTAGCTCATGGTGCTATACAACTCTCCATTGGTACTTATCAAACCTCTTTGTTGACATATTGGATTAGTGCACAATCTCAATGATGTCATGGTAGAGATGGAAGGCATCTAGAAACTTTCTGTGAGATATGGATGAATGTTGTATTGACTAAACAGTTACTTGATGCATAAGAATTTGTCGGTATGCATATGTTTTATGAAATAGTTCTAACCATGCAACTAGTGCATTTGAATTGTAGAAAAAGTCCTATACAACCTCCTACAAGAAAAGAAGGATGAGACTTGTTCCGAAGAATAAGTGGTGATAATTCAATAAACATGAATCTGAAGCTTCTTGGGTCAGAGACACCATAATGAAAGAAAGAGCTTGAGAGAGCGGTAGATCCACCTCGAAGGATGAAGACCACCATGGGTATGAGAGATAACTCAAGATGAAGAAAAGAATGCTATGAAAGAAGATATGATCAAAGAATAACGGTTGATCATGGGGAATGATGTATACGATATGATTTCAAGACATAAATGGAAGAACGTAGTATCTTCCATATGGATCTACAAGAACAAGTGTACAAAGCAAGGTTTGTGATTTGCCTTAGAAAGAATAGACTATGACATGACATACTCTATTGACCAGTATATATCAAGCATAGAACCACCTGTACAGAATGAACAAGGAAGATGATACTCCACTTCAAGGGGAGTAACTATAGAAGATATCTAAGTTCGACAGGGTACGAGATGATGGACAAAGTCTTGATGTATCAAGACTTTACCAAGAGTAAAGTGGGTTTCAACCTTCAAGGTTGAATGCAGAAGACTAGGATATGTTGATGATTTGACAAGACGAACTCATAGAAGATGATATGATGAAAGAATACTAGAATGATGTTTGGGATATAGTACTCAAATCATGGAAAGCAAGAAGAAACTAGCAGAAGAATTTGAGATGAAAGACCTTGGGCTAATGCATTATTTCCTAGGTTTGGAAGTATGGCAAAGTTCAGAAGGAATTGTTCTCAACCAGGGAAGGTATGCGGTAGAGATATTGAAGAGATTCAATATGTTGGAATACAAAGTCATGGACACACCCATGGACTCCAACCTAAAGCTTTTAGCTGATAACTCATCATAGTTAGTGGATGTGAGTCATTACAGACAAATCATTGGGTCATTGATGTACTTAACAAATACCATACCAGACATTTGTTTTGCTGTGAACACCTTAAGTCAATATCTTGTTCAACCAAGACAGGTTCACCTAGTAGCTGCAAAACATGTGATGAGATATCTAAAAGGGACTATAGAATTTGGTATATACTATGATGGTATCCATGAGTATAGATTGTATGGCTAAACAGATACAGATTGGACTGGAACTATTTCAGACAAGAAAAGCACATCACGTAGATGCTTTTGTTTGGGGTTTACTATGAGTTCATGGTTTAGCAGGAAATAGTCCAGTGTTTCTCTTAGCACGACTGAAGCAGAATACATAGCAGATTGCTCTGCTAAGTTGTGAAGTCATATGGCTTCGAAAGCTGATATCAGGTCTCTTTGACCTGAAGATGGATACTACAATGATTCTATGTGATAACCAGAGTTGTGATAACAGAGAACCCTGTGTTCCATCGTAATACATAGAAATCCGGTATTTCTACATACGAGATAAGATGCAGATGATGATGTTTCAGTATTCCCATACTAAAGATATAGATGATGTTTCGGTATTTACATACTGTAGATGCAGATGATGGTGATTTCGTATTTCTATACTGAATATAGAGATGATGATGCTTTCAGTATTTCTATACTGAAGATATAGATCATGATGCTTTCAGTATTCACATACTGGAGATACAGATGGTGATAGTTCAGTATTCACATACTGAAGATGTAGATGATGATGGTTTAGATGATGATGTGCTAATGAAGCCTCTAACTCGAGTCAAGTGGTTTGAAAAGACCTTCCCCGAAAGGGGGAGTAGTGTTGTTGCAGTGGGAGTGTATCATCCTTAGGCACTTGCCCTAAAGTGATCTGGTGACTTCGGTCCTCAAGAATGAAGAGGGATTGTATCATCCTGGGACATATGTTCATAATAGATTCGGTGACTTCGGTCCCCAAGAATGTGGTGGGATTGTATCATCCCTGGGCACTTTCCCTAAAGTGATTCGATTATTGTATCATCCCTGGGCACTTTCCCTAAAGTGATTCGGTGATTGTATCATCCCAAGACATATGTCTAGAATGGATCCAATGAACTTTGGTCATCGAGAATGTGGTAGGATTGTATCATCCGTGAACCTCAGTTCAGAATGGATCCAGTGACTTTGGTCATCGAGATAGTGGTAGGATTGTATCATCCATGAACCTCTGTTCAGAATGGATCTGGTGACTTCGGTCACCGAGATGGTTGTAGGATTGTATCATCCATGAACCTTGTTTCAGAATGGATCCGGTGACTTCAGTCATCGAGATGGTTGTAGGATTGTCTCATCCGTGAACCTCGGTTCAGAATGGATCTGGTGACTTCGGTCATCGAGATGGTTGTAGGATTGTATCATCCATGAACCTCGGTTCAGAATGGATCTGGTGACTTCGGTCATCTAGATGGTAGTAGGATTGTACCATCCATGAACTTCGGTTCAGAATGGATCTAGTGACTTCGATACTCGAGAACGTGGTAGGATTGTATCATCCATGAACCTTGATTCAGAATGGATCCGGTGACTTCGGTCAGTGAGATGGTGATAGGATTGCATCATCCTTGGACTTAGTCCTAAAGTGATAGGGACTGATTATCTCGTAATCAATCTGGTGATTTCGGTTGTTGAAAATGTGATGATGATGATGATGTTTTCTGATCAAAAGATCAAAAGTTGCTAATGATGACGATGTTTTCTGATCAAAAGATTAGAAATTGCTGATGATGATGATTGTTCCTGATCGAAATATCAGAATGTGATGATGATGATATCAGAATATGCTGATGATGACGTACTCATCAAAAGATCAGAAGTATGATGACGATGATGATGCCATACTGATCAAAATATCAGAGTGTGATGATGATGATGTATTGCTCAAAAGAACCAGAAGTATATGATGACGTGCTGATCGAAAGATCAGAGTATCATGATGCTTTAATGATGATGTTTCTGATTGAAAGATCATAGTATGATGATGTTTTTATGATGGTGTTTCTGATCGAAATATCAGAGTATGATGATGCTTTGATGATGATGTTTCTAATCGAAAGATTAGAGTATGATGATGTTTCTGATGGAAAGATCAGAGTATGATGATATTTTGATGATGATGTTTCTGATCAGAGTATGACGATGTTTTGATGATGATGGTTCTGATCGAAAGATCAGAGTATGATGATATTTTGATGATGATGTTTTAGATCGAAAGATCAGAGTGTGATGATAATGCTGCTGATCAAAAGATCAAAGTGTTGATGTTGATGTTGATGATTGAAAGGTCAAAGTGTTGAATATATTGTTGATCGAAAGGCCAAAGTGCTAAAGATGTTGCTGACCGAAAGATCAAAGTGTTGAAGATGTTGTTGTTGATCAAAAAGTCAAACTGCTGAAGATGTTGTTGCTGATCGAAAGGTCAAAGTGCTGAAGATGTTTTTGATCGAAAGGACAAAGTGCTGAAGATGTTGCTACTGATTGAAAGGTCAAGATGCTGAATATGTTGCTGATCGAAGCGGTTAAAGTATTGATGATGCTGAAGACTGAAGATTGAAGATGAAGACTACATGATGTTGAAAATATTCCAATGATTTATAGATGTGTTACCCTGATGATGTTGATAATGTCCTATATTTCTATCCTATTATTGTTGTTGTTGATGTTGCTGTAGAATACCCTTCTCATTAAGGGGGAGTGTTGAAATATTGTAACTTCGAAGAATATTCTATATGTTTTTTTTGTGGTCCCCGATGGTCCTACCAAGAGAACCACTTGTATTACTTTGTACCCCGATGCTTCTTATTGGAAGAAATAATAAGAGTCATGAGGTAGTCCCCTCTGATTGTAAAGGTGGGTCATTAGCACCCCAGTGTGGTTACTTGATCCTACATGTGTAACTCGAGCCTACATGATTTAAATCAAGCCTACATGTCAGATGAGTTAACTTAAGTGAACAGATGAATATAAATAGAGGTGTAGCACTCATCATTTGGTGCACACACTCTCACTTGTGTAGCGCATTAGTGGAGAAGAGAGAGAATTATCTGGAGAAGGAGGAGGATCAGGGTTTGATATCCTTGTTGGTTTTATCTTTTATCTTTTGGGGCATCTATATTGAGGAAGTTTTTGCTGGGTTTTTCCCTTTAGGGCTTTCCCAGGATAAATCTCTGTGTTCTCTTTTGTATGGTTGTGCTTGTCTATCTTTCAGTGATCCTATTTATATGCTTTTGTTATGAAATCAAAATGAAATACTAATGATCTAGCTTAGCATATGAAAATTTAACAGTTGCTTTGTATCTTACACAAATTCTAAATTGCTCGTGGATAGGTTGCAAAAACTGTGGATGTTGACAAAGTTCATGGCATGCTGCCACATACAAGAAGCTGATGTTTTGCTCTTTTTTAATTTATCTTGTTATAGGTTTGCTAAGCCTTGCTTATCGTAAGGTGAAGTCTTGGTCTTCAATTATCACCTTAACTAATACGCATTGATGCTTTAGTTGCATTTGACAATATTTGGGAGACTATAGGTATAGTCTTGATCCCATTAATTAAATGTATTAAGGCTTAAAGGACCCAAGGTATAACCTTGTCCCTCAAGTGCAATGTTATAACATATAACATGGATTTTTGTTTTTTATTCACATGTTTATATATTATGGGCTATGGGGTTTATACCATAGTCGAACCTTGGTTGAAAGCAATGATTAAAACGTTATGATAGCATTTGGTCATGTGTTAAGATGGTTATAAATTTGTGTACCTTCAATGTCGAGTTTAGAATTAAAGTGTTTCTCTTGCTGCGAGTTGGCAATGTAGCCAGGCCTTAAATGCTCGCTCAAAAATGAAACTGAATCTTCCACTTGTACAACATGATTGCAAGGGTTTTCTTTAGGATTTAATGTATCATTGTTTTTTTTTTAACCCTTCATTGTTGTTATTATTTGGTTTGTAAGCTATGAGAGCAGAGGCTCTACCCTGTCATGGCGATTTTGTAAGGTTCTTGGTGTAACAACTTTTGAGTCATTAATGGCACTCTTCCTAGTTTCTTTCCAATGTGTAAAGGAGTTATTATCGACGCTAATGGCCGCTAAAATATAAATCTTTCCATTTGCTGCAATTCGAACCTGACCAACTTCTTCAGCCTTGCATTTTTTCTACCAAGAAAGAAAATTTATTTTAACTCTACAATTATTTTGTTAATAATGTTTTTGTGAACTCTCCGGTCATAGGGAATCATGATTAAACACCTTCTTGCACACATAGGAGGGATAAGGATGTTCAGGAGGAGCCAACCATTGCCCCTCTCTGTAATTCTCTAATATCCCGAATTTCAACCTAGCACTTATGGACATAAGCCCCATTCCTTATGATGTTACTTTGATATTTTATTTGGTATATTGGGCCTAAGACCCCACTGTACATGAACATGATGATTTGTTTGATATATTGAGTGTAAGCAAATTGCATATATGTTGTATATATATATGACTTCATGTGTTGGGCGTAGACCCTAAAGCACATATTTGATGAGATGTTTTGTGTTGAGTGGGGAGCTCTGGTGCACATGAGTATTTATATTTTATGTTAAGTGAGAAGCTTTGGAACACATGAGTGATGAAACATTTGGGTTGAGGATGAAGCTCTGAAGCACATTAAAAGATAAAAATTTGAAGTGTTGGGCATAAGCCCTGGAGCGTTCCAAGTTGATGTTGAGCATAACCTCGGGAACATCGGATCCTTGGCCATTGTATCCCTACGTGTATCCTACAAATACATCCTATTATTAGTGTTGAGTAAGGAGCTCTAGAATTGCTCTAAGTTTGTAACTCCTTTTTTTAGCGTTGAGTATGGGCTCTGGATAAGTGCTAGGACTTATTGGAAAATTAAAATGTTGAGTGAAAATGACTCTGATAAAACATTGATCTCATCTTCCTTGTTTTTAAGTGATTAAATGAAATTTTGAATTTCTGTTTCTCATCAAAGTACTGAAGAACTATCATGTTATATGAGGGAATCCAAGATGCAAGGAGGTTTAGATTTTCCTAACTGAGTTGACCTAACCCCTACCTGAAGGCCTTATTAAAGAAAGTGACTAAGCTAAAAGAAAAGTGTCATATGTTTAGGGATCATGCTATATGATACCTAAGGTTAAAATGTTAATAAATGGTATATATATAAATATATAATTTATACATGATATATATAGAGTAAGCATGGTAATAATACTAGTAACTATAAGTAATAAAGAAATGATCCACATGTTATTATTATTACTAATGATAATTAAATATTAAAATACTTACAAGAGTCAAAGTAGGAACTTGTCAAAAGTTTGTAAGCTAAATATTAAAAATTACCTAAATGAAATAAAATGTGTTATTTCAAGAAATCAAATGATTCTTGATTTAATTGCCATTTTTTCTGAAAATTCTGTCTAAAAAACCTGAGCCAAAGAGAGGCTTGGGGATCTATCTATCTTTGGAGGATTCCATAATTCTACCTGAAAATATTCAAGAGAGTTATTGGAGAACATTTTTCCTAAGAGGAAAAAGGAAAATTGATACATAACCTAATAAACTAGATAGGAAAGCCTTACCTTAGGAGCTCTAAGCTATTTGCATGTTGAAACCATCTCGGGGGGATCCGGATTGAAACTAGGAATGGTTCCGGGTCATGGTTGGGTGGAACATGGTAGTTCCCAAGTTATTCGGTTATCTGAACAGAAGTCAGATCTGTCTATGAATTTGTTAATGTTGGGTATTTGCGTGTGCAATATTTTTAGCCATTAAAACAACTTCAACTTGCAGGTATGACGTTCTGTATTTTTTCCTTGCAAGCTACACATGTTTTCTTATTAAATGAGGATATTAAATTATGAATGGATAATTTGTATATCTCTGTTGCTATAAGCTAGGTTGTTTTTTGCATTACTTCTTTTTTTCACTTACAGGTTAAATTCAATATTCCAAGTTCAAAACATAGAAATTAATATCAGAGATATTGTACATAAATCCCATTAACCCTAATTGATAGAATTTATAAACTGTAAGAACTGTTTACAAACAAAATTGTATATCTTCTCTCTGCTGACAGATTTCATATTGCCAGTAGTCTTGTATGAAATTATAACCTAAACATCATCACTGAAACATTTTATATAAAAACAAAACCCAAGTTAAACATATTTAATCTATTTTGAAAACCTACCAAATATCCTAAACTAGCTCTAAACAATAATTTCCATTTTATAACTTTAACCACATCATATGCAAAGCTAACGAGACCTCTAAGGTATGTAGGCATGATTTTATCATAAATCATAACCATACTATCTACCATAAAAATGAGAACCAAACTTAAAACTAATACAAACTCATTAATTGAAATAATGAGTCCATTTATAGGTTTCAGGATAGAATCATGTCGACACTTCTGCCAAAACAAATCCACGCTTACAACATTAAACCACAGACCCATGCATCCCAGGATCAAATCATGTGGGCTCATGTCGTTTTATCAAACTACGACAAGCATCAAATCCTATAGGATTTGATTGGAAAAATTTAACAAATGCTCCAAAGAATTACAATTTTCGTCATGAGTCAAAATAAACTATGATAATGAAACTAATTTATGAAAGGGTTTAACCAACAAAAATTTTACACAGGCTACGGGTTGAAATCGTAGCTTCCCAGATCGAACCCAAAACCTAGTATTAATCCATAATTGAAATCATTGCTATGTTAATGTTTCGTAGTAATATAAAACCAACTATAAATGCTGCATTCATTATCGAGGTTCACGCCCAATAGGAAAAGAAAAACCCATTAACATAATCCATGTAAAAAGAACCACTTCCTATGCTATCACAGCCATGGCATTCACATTTTCTCCATAGTAAGCTAAGATTACGACCGTATACGTACTAAACCACAGACAAGAAAATTACATCATAAACCACCATTAAAATAAACATTGCCATTAAGAAAATACACATTCACGAATTGGCAAGGGTTCCATTGCTAGCAATGGAACTGTTGTAAGCTAAACTAAATAATTTTAAAGAAAATACGTAGAACCCCCATTTAAATACCAAAACAAGAGTTTAAATACAGACAATGAAATTACATAGGGTCACATCCTTCCCAAGCTAGTGACAATATCAATGAATAAACTCTAGCTATGAATACATACAATTTTACCTACTATAATTTACAAATAAAACTACACAGTCGTGATTCGATAAAGGCAACATTACAAGCAATGGTACTACCATAATTTAAGACCCATCATTAAAACTAAATTACAGAAGTTTCCATTAACCATCAAATTCATGCATTAAAACTATCAATCCAAAATAAATTACAGAGCTGAGTCGTGACAGTCATGGCCCGAAGGAGCCATACTCGAAACATCATAAACACTATAATTTCATATGCATCTCTGGATGCCTTTTCAATATAAAACATAACCTTACATATTCGAACCCTTAACCAAATCATTCACCATTACAAACACCGAGCTGAAATCTCTGCTATAAACATATATACACAGAGGTAGCAAGTTCAAGCTTGTTTGTATAGGGCTTACTCATGAAGGGTATTTCGTTGACTGCTTGATAGACACCATGACTTGCAAAAGGAAGCTTTGTCACATGCACAAAAGAACAGAGACTGTTAGAAGTATGCCAAATCCTCCACTTGAACAATGACAAGGGTTATAACGTTGTAAAACCAAGTGAAGAGCATACCCTCCAAAGGCACAGAGCAAACCAATGCTCCATGCATTGAGAAAAGAAGAGAGCCTAACAGAGCATACCACACTAGAGACAAATGATCCTTCCATCCATGACAAGAGCAAGAATAGGGTTTGAGTTTTTACCCATCCTGAGGAACATTTACTTCGCCACCTTGTCCACCACCAATGACATGATATTTTACCCACGTGCCTATAAATCAAACCACAAATGCGTTTTGGTGTTGGGAATGCAATTTTACATTGGGACCACCCATACCATCATTGAAATAAGTTAAGCCAAGGTTCATGGAATATAGAATATACCATGAATGAAGCTTCATATGTTATATCATATGCATATAAACTTTAAATACCATATGGATAAGTCTTATGACTTGAGCCTATAAAGATTTGGGCATAAAAACATTCGAGTCATATGCTTTAAAAAAACTAAGCATAAGAAGAAAATTTCATTAAGTCTTCAACCACAATAGAAATGTAACCAGATAGATGTAGGTCTAGTAAACCCTAGCTATACGTAAACAATAATGCTAACAGTAGCAATAATAATTACTAGGATAGGACTTTGGTCCTTTCGTCTTCTAAGCAGCAATGAAGTAGTATAGTCTGCACCATCTAATGAACCTGCACAAAATAAATAGAGGTTTCATTAGTTCAACATGAACTAAGTAAACCCTGTAACATCAAGTAAAACTAGTTACCACTCCAAGTTTTCCTATAAGGGATATAAGTCCTTCCACTCCACCCCTTGACAATTACAAGTCAGGATTCTTCCATAAACAATGAACAATTATGATAACTAGGTAGTAAGCTATAACTGAACAAACACGCCCACATGCACAATAAGAAATAATCAATGAATAGTGTAATCATCTAATCAAATCAAGTAACATAAACACATTATAAAATTACATTAGTAACCATATTGGGAAAATAGATCTAGAAATGGTAAGAACAGCTTACGACAGCTCGGTGTAGAAAACACAGATGGACTTATTCCACACAAGATAAGTTAATGTCTAGTTCAGGTAGTGATTAACTATCCTAATATTTTTCTTTTTTAATTTTCAAATTATGGGGACATTACAAATTCCAACAAGGTAATGGAAAGCTATTATTGTTTTACATTGTTCAATTTTGTTCATAATTATTATGAGGGCTCTAACTGTGGATGTTGGTTGCAGGTTTGGAGGTGCCGGTGAGGATGGCATCAGGGTCACCTCCTCTGTAACAAACCCCTTATACCTCCATGCCATTATGTGTGAAAAAGGGTAAAAAAATTTGTGTCACGGTTACTAGAAAATGAGTCAATCATGTTAGTGGCGGATTTTTCATGGCATTTCAATGAAGCATGTCCAATCAAATTCGATAATGTCAAAACTACAGACATTGTAAAACAATCATTTGATAATTTATATCCATCATCCTCTGAGAAACCCAAACATGCAATTTGCATCCAATTTACTAATATTTCTATTGATAACATAAACCAAACATGCTTATTATGCCTTCTAGTATTCACATGATTATGTAATCCCCTCAATGGCAGAATACTTAGTTGTAGCAATTAACCTGTCATTTGATACATACTACAATGTTCTTTTAACCACATTTTATCGACATTAACCTTCGACTAACATTTTGGATCTCTCTTCAGCAAAGTGATCGATTCGACGGCCTACTCATTGTTTATTCTTAATTAATGAATCATATGAGATGCACTTTCATTCATATCAATAGCATAATTACACAATATTTTAATCCAGTTGTTGACAATTTCTTAAATGTAATTTCCTCAAAAATATTATTCATAACCACAAGCACTTCATCGACATAATGCTTCGAAAACGACCAAATGTGTGGGCAAGAAATCATCATGATAACAATAACATTCCTTACCCTTATTTCTAAGGGAAATTTAGTCAATTGACAAGGTTGCAAAACAAAATGATAAGTACACAAACAAGTAAGGAAAATGAGACATTTAGACATAAACAAAAGAACACGAATACACGTGGTTCACCCCAAACTCGAGGTTACGTCCACCAAAATTGTCATATCATGTGGAATTATTTATTAAAAGGGTCACAATATGAAACATCAATGTCGCCACACTTCCTTATGTTTCTTCTTGAGAGTATTTCCAAATTAACC
Organism: Pseudotsuga menziesii; assembly: GCA_001517045.1. NCBI lineage: Eukaryota > Viridiplantae > Streptophyta > Pinopsida > Pinales > Pinaceae > Pseudotsuga > Pseudotsuga menziesii. Next base: position 65,602 of record LPNX011135813.1, on the reverse strand, counting down.
TGTACTAGGGTAAAAAATGCTACATGAATTCTAGCAGGTTCTTTCCAATATCCTAACAAGAATACTAGATACTCTTTCCAATATTTTAACCCATCCTCACTCCAATGCACAAATATATAAGTTCATATATAAACAAATACGAACTAAGTCACAATGACTCTACTTTCTTTTACTAGTACAAATGTGGTGGATTATCAATTACATTCACAATATATATATTATATTTTTCATAACCAACTAGCAACGATCCAAGCCGTACAGCCACCCATTGTTCATATTGGAAAAAAACAGAGAAATATGTAAATCTAAACAACGGGTCCATGAATTAAGACCTTTTCAATTTCCATAATTACACTATATATTTACACCTTTAAACATTTAGGCTTTGTATAACCTATTCTTTTATATTTTTCAAGTTATTATTGACTATTTTCATACCATTTAACTGTATGAAATTTGGTGCTTGGATCTAATATAACCCAAGTAGATTGCAACCGGATATGCATTAGATCTTGTACATGTGCACACCAAAAATACGGAGGTTCGGATATGGAAATATACGGAAAATTGTCAATCTATGTAAATGGAGATAGCATGCACCTATTGATACAAGGTCATGCCCCTCCCAAAAAGAAAACAAAACCATGCTCAAGCATTAAGCACGCGGAAAAAAAGGAGTATCTTTTTCCAGATCGAAAAAACACCCAACGCATGTAAGGAGCAGATCCATCCCTGGATATTTACCTAGATCCAAATGCAATATACGGGGATATGACAGACTTTTAGAACAATACATAGATTTGAGTGCTAATCGTAAGAACATAAAGGATTTTTTACATCCATCCATAGTTCTTAATGCAAAATATAATTCATAGGGTAAAAATCGCATTTAGGATGACATTGATTATTGTTCAATCACTACCAAGAACTTGAATACCTTATGTGGCTAAGCATAACCGCTTTATTAGTAGACTGTAAGCAGCCTATGGACCTAAAAGTAATAAATTGGATACTAAGAATTTCATCAGCAGATCGTAGAAATCCTTGAGAGCATGCTGAGATAAGAAATGAAGGGTCAGGTCCAACAAGTTTAAATTCTAGTTTTGGATGTGTAGCCAACTAGCATTTAGATCCCCAATCAAAATCATAGGCCAAAATATAAATCGAAATTCGAACACAATTAACAACAAGGTGTTTCTGCCATTGTGCAGAGTAAAGACGTTGGTAGCAATTCTCATGTGGATCTATAGCAGAATGTAGGAAAATCCACCAATATAAGGATTTAAACCAAAATGCAGCTTAATTGTAAAAAAAAACAATCGCAGCCATTTATCGAAGATGGGTCAAATCACAGACAAGATGATAGAAATGATAGATATCTCTATTCAGAACCAAAATGCATTCAGATCAAATGAAATAAATCAATCCATGGAAATATTTAATATCCAGACAGATTTAAATGCAAGGAAGACAGGACCACGCTCCATACTCTTAATCAAATACATAGTCAAATATTATCATTTGGACAAGTTCTCCAGGCATTCAAAAATGTAAAATGCCATAATAAAATGCAGATCGGCTACGTAGACTTAGAAGGAAAGATTCACGGGTACTCCACTACAAATCCCAAAACGTAGGCATGGGAAGCCAAAGCATACCTTAACCCCCACACTAAATACGTAGGAAAATAGTTGGTTTTCCCATTACGCCATGGTCATGAGTCCATTTTAAATAACTATTTTGACAAGAAGGTAGCCACCAAAATGCCCTTCATCGAATGCCCCGATTTGAACCATACTTCATCGCATCTCTTGGAAGTGAAAATGGCCCACATGTGCAAAACATGATACATACCCGAAATGAGATTCCTTAATCAATTAAATAACCACCGATGAAATGGTCTCCCTTAGGGTGTGCCTTGTTTCCCATAAGTTAAGGCAGTGATTCTGCCAAACACTTTGTTCTCACAATTAAGGCAGTCACTACACGAGTAACTTTTCGTTGAGGCAAGATCCCCTCCATTTCGGGGTCAATAAATACCTACAGGCATGTGTCCATATAAACCTCCTCTTTTAGCCATCCAAGAACCAAGTGGCTCCATGATTCTCCAATGTCTGACACAATTCCCTGACCTCCTCACGTTATGGGAATAATTTCTGGCGTTTCCCCTTATTATAGGAGTAATTTTTTTCCTCTTATTATGGGAGAAAATTCTTACGTTTCCTCTTGTTAAGGGAGTAGCAGTTATGATTTCCCCTAACTTACTCATTTTAAAAAGATAAACCCCATACCTTAATTCAAACTTCTTCAACTACTGTTTATGCCTTTTTATTTAAAACATACATATAGACATATGCCTTTCTTAAAACTATATGAATATATATGTACTTATATATATATATATATATATATATATATATATCTAGGTACATGTATAGGTTGTATTTTTTATCCAATTTAACCCATCGATAATATATATATATATATATGTATGTCGTTTTGCACATATTATATTTGTTATATGTGTGTTTTATACATGTTCTAATGTCGCTTTTACCCAAATTGGCCTCTATGAAAACTACCATTAAATGTCGTAGCGAGCTTCCCTCTGCCACATCATTTAGGTCGTGAAGAACTAGGTCACTAGTCTCTCCTCCTAGTGGACTTGGTTGTCAAAATGAATTTGCACTGATGTCTTAAGCCTCCCAAGTCTATGACTTAGGAAATCGCATCACCTACATACAAGGTTCTACTGGTGGGGCCTTGGCCTTGATCTCCTCACCAGAGAATAATACATTCAGAAATTACAAAATATTCAGAGGCATCTTAAGAGGGATATTACATCCTCCCCCCTTAAGATAACACCATCCTCAGTGTTCCCATGTTTTCTTTGACCAAATTTCCTTCTTCGATTTTGTCATATTTTCTTCTTTTCATCTCTTATTTCTAAACCCCGGAGATCATTCGGTATTTTCTAAAGTCACTATCATTCAATATCTACAGTTCTCTACAACAAGTTCGGGTCTAGCCCGATTTTCTTTAGTACATCATGTCCAGAATCATAATTCAACTTAAACATAAGCCATAGATCCCTTTTGCATTGTAATAATCTGCAATTTATGGGACACTTTCTATTTTTTATTGGTATCATAATACCCCATTATTTCCATAATGCAATTTATTCATCAATAAAATATAATTACTACCCTTTGGATGTTGGTTTTATCTGCAACCTTTGGATAGTCATGTCATCCTCGACCTGAGGAAATCCCTTCTTCACATTACACATTCAGCATGTAATAGTTACTTGGAAATTTGTCAACACGTTTTACATTCTTTTTGTTTTCCAAACTCTCCCTTGAGTTTTCCTTTCCATTCTTGTGTGGACTTACAACAATTTCTGAGGTTACTCTCCCTTTTAACCACTAGTCAATTTTTTTCTCCTCAGTGACATTAAACAACGTCCTATCTTCCAGATGTCCATCTTTTGGCTAGGTCTTATTCTTGCCACATCATATGCCTAACACCAATGTGCTCACGCGGCAATCTCTTTCCTAACACCATTGTGCTCCTGCAGTATATATGCCTAACACCAATGTGCTCACACGGAAATCACCTGCCTAACACCATTGTGCTCCCACAACATTCAATTTTTTCTTGTATTTAGTATAAATTTCAACTTTGACTATTCGTAATGCACACTCCTTGGTGCTTAGCATGACGTTACTGTCATTGTCCCGATTCATGAATTGGCTACATGGTTAGTCAAAGCATCTATCGATAACCCAAAATTTCATTAAGTAATTATCAGAATTTCATAAGTTGCAGCGATTTTAATCATCATGCATGAGTTATATAACCCTGTAAATCATCTAGAACAATTACTCCTTACTTATTTCTGAGCAATTGAGCACAAGTTATATACATAGAAGGATTTATATACCGTAGGGCATGTCGATTGTAGCAATGGTCATAATCTTTGTGAATCCTGCAATGTCAGTATATAAACAACATCATCCACAGTTAATCCTTGGTTTATAAAATGTCGAAATTCGACAATTTATAATAAGACATCACCCATACTTAACCTCATTATTTAAGGCAGTAAATTATTTTTACTAACAGTCAATTCCAACTGATAATATTCTTAGCATATCCTATAATGTTAGCATATAACATGATATGACATTCATCAATTATTTTCAATATGAATATCTGTAGACATCCTTACTCGTCTATATTTGGATAATTGCTAGTGAAGGGATATTCCAACTTTATACCACATTCATGAGTGGCAATGCTAGGGACATGGAAATTCCAATAACATCAGTCCAAGTGTATAAGCAGTCTAGTTTTTCCTTTTCCCTTTTCCTAAAAAAAAAATACTGTAAGGAATGTTGTCGCTCGTGAAAATGTATAAGAAGATCAATAATACCAATGAAAATGTATAAATAGCTCAATAGTCTTTTATGTGCATAACCCAATTTCTGGCACACTAATAATTATATGCGAAGGATACGTTATACTAGTTGTACCATTGTAACTAACTTGAATTCTCTTCCTAATAATTTTGAATATGCCATATAAACTTTAAATACCATATGGCTAAGTCTTATGACTTGAGCCTATAAACCTTTGGGCATAAAAACATTTGAGTCATATGTTTTAAAAAAACTAAGCATAAGAAGAAAAGTTCATTAAGTCTTCAACCACAATATAAATGTAACCAGCTAGACGTAGGTCTAATAAACCCCAGCTATACGTAAACAATAACGCTAACAGTAGCAATAAGAATTGCTAAGATAGGACTTTGGTCCTTTCGTCTTCGAAGTAGCAATGAAGTAGTATAGTCTGCACCATCTAATGAACCCACACAAAATAAAGAGAGGTTGCATTAGTTCAACATGAACTAAGTAAACCCTATAACATCAAGTAAAAACAGTTACCACTCCAAGTTGTCCTATAAGTGATATAAGTCCTTCCTCTCCACCCCTTGACAATTACAAGTTAGGATTCTTCCATAAACAATGAACAATTATTATAACTAGGTAGTAAGCTATAACTGAACAAACACACCCACATGCACGATAAGAAATAATCAATGAATAGTGTAATCATCTGATCAGATCAAGTAACATAAACACATTATAGAATTAGATTAGTAACCATATTGGGAAAACAGATCTAGAAATGGTAAGAACAGCTTACGACAACTCAATGTAGAAAACCAGGATCGACTTATTCTGCACAAGATAAGTTAATGTCTAGTTCAGGTAGTAATTAACTATCCTAATATTTATTTTTAATTTTCAAAATTTGGGGACATTACAAATTCAAACAAGGTAATGGAAAGCTATTATTGTTTTACATTGTTCAATTTTGTTCATAATTATCATGAGGGCCCTAACTGTGGATGTTGGTTGTAGGTTTGGAGGTGCCGGTGAGGATGGCGTTAGGGTCACCTCCTCCCAGGACCACGTCTTAAAACGCCAAGGTAAAAACCAATCCTTAGTTTATTTTCTAGTTTTTGTTTATTTATACGTGGTAACTAATTGGCCTAAGTTCCCTTGTTGTAGGTGGCTCTTTGCTAGGTTTTGGAGCCGTAAAGAAGATTCTACCTTCTTGCAAAAGTTACTGGGTTTTTAGTCCAATCCTTTAGGTGTTTAAACTCTATCTAACAAAGGGATTCACAATCTCTTTGTTCCAGAATTTTATTTTTAAAAATAATTATGTGTGTGTATTGCTTTGTTCTATGGATTAAAAAATTATCATCGGTGGCGTCGTGGATGGACTTACCACCCCTTTGATTAACCTGTAAACTTTATTTAAATGTTCGGGCTTTTAATAGATGGTGGATTCCATTGTTGATGGTCTTACAACAACACGGATTTCAAGTCCATTCAGTTTAACATTTGATATTAATAGAGTAATACGACCCTTAGGGTCTATGCCCAGTTCTTATTTATGCGTTATTGTAATTGTGAATCTCTAGAGCTTTAAGATAGTAATTATCATGATTTTAATTTTTTGCTTTAGCTGGAATGACTGCTCTTGGTATGTCCTATTAAATCGTATGATTTTTGGGTTATTTCTTGATTGATATTTTTATGTTACTAGATTTAAGTTTACGCCAAGGATTCCTTCTATGATGGTATTATTGCCACGTAATGGATTTGATTGATTTGTTGTTTTTAAAGAGGATTTGTATAATGTAGATTAGATTTGGTTTTTAAAAGGTAAATTATTCGAGCACATATTTAGCAGTGTGATCATGATAGATGCTTAAGAAATTATGGAAGTAGATCCAATATTTTATGTTGATAGATTTGACTCAATCGAGAACTGCTAGTTAATTAATAGATGGGATATTTGTGATTTTCAATACTTTGTATACTTAATTGTCTGTAAATTTATATAGCACACATATGTGGTTATTCCCTTGGGCTACGATCAATCCATATCAGGCATTTTCATTATTATTAAGGGTTTATGAAATGAGATGCATTATAATATGTTATAGATCTATGAAGGCCTCTCGGCTCTTAGCTTGTAAAGAAAAACAACTAGATTATAGTATATTTCAACTATCAGTTTATGCAGAGGATTACTTTACTCTTTTAATTGATTTATTTTGTTTGGGTACTCTATCTGTGAATTGGTTATAACAACTAGAAAGTTATACTTTACGTCCATTAGGTTGTAAATGATCTAAACTTATATTTAGATCATAATAAGATTCTTCCTTTCAGATAATTTATAGAAACATATTAGGTCGTGATCCTACGCAGCTTAAATTATACCATGTAATTTAGATTTTTCATTCAATTTTTGAAATGGTTTAATGAACACTTGATTCGGGTATGGATTCCTAAGCAGAGTTTCATTAGAAATCCTACAAATACTAAAGACCAATTTGAGCAGATACATCATAAGACAAATTTTCTATGCAGATTCATAATAAACTGGTATTCTATACATATGCATAATAAATCAATATTATAGATGCATAATAGAAGTCATGCTAAAGAAAATAGTTGTGATTCATATTTAAACTGGAAATCCTAGTGTAACTAGTTTTAATCAGATAAGAAATAGGACAAGGAACCTAGCACCACTGTGGGAAAAACATAAATGAAATAGTCATTTCTCCCAACCAAATCTTAGCACAGCCAAGTCTCACTTGCTCCAAATTCCTCGAGCCTATTCGATGAACAACAAGAGAAAATTCCACTTAATGTGCCATCTCTTGCATTATCAGATTCAATTCTTCATCCAATGTTAGCCTCCTACTTTCTAATGGGAATACTATTATATAGTATTTTTTCTATGATTTGGTCATTTATGAGCCTCCTGCTCCTTAGCATTCAACAAGGACTAATGACCTGATTTTGGGGAAGATGCCTCCTGCACTTTGAGTTATCACTCAGTAGCTTCAACCAGTTGTATTTTCCTCTTGTTGACTAGATAACACTCTTTCAACAACTATTTCATTTATGTCCCCTCCATTATCTTCTATTAATAAAATAATAATCCATTACATTTTATATATTTTGACTTCTTATCAAAAATATTTAAAATAAAACAAAATATTTGAAAATAATTTAATAACAATTTATTAAATCTTGGTGTATTACATACACCTCCCCTTTTAGGATACCACTATCCTCAGTGTTATTATTTTTTTGGCTTTATTCCTCCATCTCTTCATCTTGAAATATGATCGGATATGCCTCCCACATATCACTTTTCAATTCCTAAGTGGACTCTTCCAGATTAAGGTGCTTCAATTACACCTTTACTTGTTCGATGGCATGGTTCCAAATTAAAAGTTCTCTCTTGTCGAGAATACTCTCTAGTTCCACCTGCAAGTCTCCTTTGGGTTCCACCTGTATAACATTTCAATCAATCACATGAGTAGTATCATGAACATATCTCTTCAAAATGGAAACTTGAAAAACATTATGTACTTTAATAGTAGGTGTTAGGTATAACTGGTATGCTACCTACCCTACTTTAACCAAAATTTCAAACGACCCACAATACTTGGGTTCCAGTTTTCAGTACTTGCCCAATCTTAGAGCGATTTTCTTGGGGTTTACCTTTATATACACATGCTCACCTACTTAAAACTCTTGAGGAGTCCTTTTTAAGTCAAAATCACTTTTCTTCTTGTCTTGGGAAACTTTCAAATTTTGTACCTGTTTCACAGTTAGTTTCATATCCTTTAACAATTCATGTCCTAACATTAACCCATAAACTAGTTTGCTCCAAGAAATAGGAGTTTTACATTCACATCCATACATAATTTCGAAAGTACTAATTCGAGTTGATACTTGAAAGTGATTATTGTAAGAAAATTTTACTAAGTGCAAATAATATTCCCACTTACCTAGTTTGTCCATTACATACATTCTAATAAAGTCTTCTAGGACTTGGTTTATCCTTTTAGTCTCTCTATTCGTTTGCAGATGATACACAATGTTGAAATTCAATTGTGTGTTTAGTCCTTTAAAAAAAGCGTTCCAAGAATTTCCTGTAATTTTACATCTCTATCTGAGATTATTACCTTTGGTATGCCATGTAACCTGAAAATCTCTTTCATAAATATATCTGTGATGTTAATGGTCTTATAAATATATTTTAATAGAATAAAATAAGATCCTATAATTAACTTGTCCACTACAACCATGATTGAGTCATGTTGCCTAAATTTTTTAGGTACACCTCTTATAAAATCCAAACTGATTATTTTCCACTTCCATTCTGTAATGGGTAGCGGTTGTAGTAACCATGCAGGATGTTGGTGTTATGCTTTTACTTGTTGCCATTCAATGCAACGAGCTAAATATTATGCTTCCTCTTTTTCTATGTTAGGCCAAAAGAAGTCCTTCCTGATCATGGTGATCATCTTCTCGTATCCAGAGTGACCTGAATAGGGTCATTTGTGTAACTCATTCATAACAATTAATTTTATTTTTGTTGTATTTGGTATGTACAATCTATTTTTATGTAGCAGTAATCCTCTTCCATTAAGACTAAAATCTATTTTTATTTGGTTCTTTTAATTTTCAACAGCATTTTCCTTTAAGTATTGGTATTTTCTATCAGAATTTTCTACATTTAAGATCTATTTTTCCAAATACGATTTGTAACTGCTGCTTGAAAATAGTAAATTTGTGTGACGAATTAAAGCGTCTGTAACTTTGTTTTCTTTCCCTTTTATATGTTTTATTTTGAAGTCATATTCACTTAAGAAAGACAACCACATAGCTTGTCTAGCATTTAGATTTTGTTGATCAAACAAGTGTTTTAAACTTATGTTATCTGACATTAGAAAAAAAATTCTTCTGATGAGGTAGTGTGGCCACATATTCAATGGATGTATAATTGCAGCAAGTTCTAAGTCGTGCGTAGCGTAATAATATATTTTCATGTTCTTTTAGTTTTCTAGATTCATAGGCCACGACATAGTTCTCTTTAATTAACATCCCACCTAATCCTTCCTTACATGCATTGGATGATATGACGAAATCCTTAAAAGGATCAACAATTTTCATGATCGGGGTTGTGGTTAACATATGTTTTAGTTTATTAGAACTTTCCATACACCTTTCATTTCAATCAAACTTTTTACCTTTCTTTTGCAGTGAAGTTATGGGGTAGGCTATCTTAGAAAATCGTTCAATAAAATTTCGATAATAAACCATAATCTCCATGAACGATTTTATGTCAGTTACATTTTTAGTGGTCATTCAATGATAGCCTTGATCTTCTCTAGGTCGAAAACCATTCCATCCTTGGAAACTACGTTTCCTAGATATTGAATTACGTCTTTAAAGAAGTTGCATTTGCTAAACTTAGAAAACTGTCGTTGTTCTCTAAACACTTGCAAAATTATTCTTAGGTGTTTTTCATGTTCCTATTTATTGTTCGAGTAAATTAGTATGCCTTCGATGTAGACGATTACAAATTCATCTAAATAGTTACTCATAGTACTATTCATTAAGCACATAAAAGCTACAGGTGCGTTTGTTAACCCAAAGAGCATTACGACAAACTTGTATTGACCATAATGGGTTCTAAAAGCAGTTTTAAACTTTGTCCTCATCTTTGATCCATACCTAATGGTATCCGGACCTTAGATATATTTTGAAGAAGATTGTTTCCCTTCATAACTAATCAAACATATCATCTATCCAGGGTAAAGGATATCAGTTTTTAATATTCATCTTATTTAATTGCCGATAATCTATGCATAATATTAAAGTTCCATCTTTTTTCTTAATGAATAAGACTAGTTCTCCCCAAGGGGAAACACTAGGTTGAATGTATTTCTTGTCAATTAGTTCTTATAATTATGATTTAAGTTCTATAAGTACAATTGTATTCATCCGATACGGAGCTTTCATGGCTGGAACCGCTCCCGATATCAAATTGATTGTACTATGTCTCTTTTCAGAGGTAGTTGAGGGATTTCTTCCAAAAACATGTCTTTAAAATATTTTAAGATAAGTATATCCTCTACTTATGTTTGCTATCAGTATCCTTTTCATAAATTACATAGACTGCAAATATTTTACATCCTTTACGTACCCATCTTTTCATTTGTAAGCCAAAGATTTATCTCATCTTAATCTTTATGGGAATCCATTTACTTTAATTATATTTCCACTATCATCCATGAATTTAAAAGTTTTATCATAACAATTCAACATGACTCTAGGTTTTTCTTTAACCAATCTATAGTTTTTAGGGGAAAAACATGAAAAATTAGACTATGCTAGAATTTAGCCCTAAAATTTTTCGTACTTTATAAAACCATGGAACACCTTTTATAATTTAAAATTTGTCACTTTTATAATTTAAATTTTGCCACACAAATAGAATTGTATTTCAATATTCACAAGTAGTTCAAGAGTTGCCTTATCGATAAGTCTCCATACAATAATGATTAGACGTAAGATGTTTTTGAAGTTCAAGAAAGCGCATTTTGTTTATTTGATGGCCTATGGATAATTTATTTAGATTTGATACAATCTTAACACTGGTTTTTTATAAACATTCATACTTATGAATTGATTTATATTCTAAAAATCTCGGTCTATGATTCCATCTCTAGTAATTTGCTAGAATCAACGCCCTCTAAAATCTAGTCTCATAATGTTATTATCTAAAATTAACCATTGATTTTTTCCTAAAATAATATTAATGAGAAGGTGATTTTAAAATTCATCCTTTAAAATATCCCGACTCTTCTTTTATTTTAAAACATGCTTGTCACAAAAGTGACCGACAATGTTGATGTGCTTCTTATATAATCTATTTGTTGAGAATAATTGATAATCGCCTTGACTATTCCATTCTTGAAGTGCTACTACATATTCTCACAAAAGTTGGCCTATTAACAGACGCAAAGATTTGATCAACTCATTTTTCTAAACCAACTTATGTTTGATATGTTTCTAGGAGTTGGAGATATTCTTTTGGCAATAAAAGTTCTTTTCTTGACTAGATGCTTGACATAGAGGTGATACATAGTATTTTAATAAAATAAAAAATATTCAATTTGATAATGTTGATTTGCATTAAAAATTTAAAAAAATTAGGATTTTAATTAATTAGAATATTTATATAATCTAAATTATTAATTAAATAAAACTTTAAAAAAAAATTGAAAATACTATTGGAAAAGACTTAACACATTATTAGTTTAATAACTAGACTTCTTTTCATAAATATGAATTAAAAAATAAAAAAACTAATATTTTAAAAACAATTTTATAATATTTTAAAAACAAATAAAAAATAAAGCAACTAATTAAATCATAACTAAAATATTTAATAATTATATAAAAAATTATAATTTTAAATATATATATATATAAGGCTCACAACAAATCAACGACAAAATACAATCATTATATAGACAAATAATATACCTCTAATTATGTTATGAAGAAAACAATACCATACTTTGAAAATCACATTTAAGCTAAAGGCACACATTATAAATGTACATGTAGCACATGCTCTCCAAACATCTAATGGTAACACTCCCACTCCAGGATCAATGCTCGTCCTTTCTTTTAATATTTAAAAATATTAGAAATGAATAGGCTTCTAAGAAACATTTTATAATTAAAGTTCATTGCTTGTGGTATAGGTTTGTTTATTTTTTATTAAATACAAATTTTAAACTAAATAAAAAATTATGTTGAATTAATAAATTAATAAATTAAAATTAATAGATTTAATTTAAAACTGGATTTGTCAATCATAAAGAGGAATTGTGAAAGTTAAAAAATAACATCTCAATCAATTGATTAAATACATTTGGATATTTTATAAATCTAGCTTTAAAATGAATTTATGCTAATTAAATTCCTGTTAACATACCATTTTGAACCCCCTTTAAATTAGCTGCATCAATGTTAAAGATAAACCTAATGCTGAGGCTTCCTGCAGTTGTTAAAGGCTGGAGCTTCCTGTCGCTGTTAAGTTAAGAAAGACAGCGCATCACTCGTGTTGAGCTTCAACCAGTGAAGGTGAATGTTATTTCTTAAAATATCTGTTGCTTTAAAAAAGGTTATCTTCAGATCTGAAAAGGAGAGGATTGGTTAGAGATTCTCGTGGAGGTAGATTGTCAACCTACCAGCCAGGGCCGACTTTATGCAGTTATATAGGTTTATCCACAAATATTAAAAAAAAAAAATTTAATCAAAAATTTAGAGATGGTATGGTTTTATATTGTTTTATTATTTTGTGGAAATCGTTTCATCATTTTTTAGGTTTTGAATGATAATCTGAAAACTCCTTGAGAAATTATGCTTTGGAAGTTCGATCTTTGACTATTCGAGAAACTTAACATTTTACCACATTTTATACCAGAAAGTTGCTAAAAGAGTCCATTACTTTTTATCGTAAACCCAACATCAGAACAGCAGAGTCAAAACAGCGCAGGTTAGTACAGGATACAGTATAAACCAGGTGAAAAATACATAGAATGTTGTAAAGTATTAAATGCTATAGCATGCTGTAGAGTATTAAATGCTGTTGTAGCAGCTTTGTAGGCCATTGGATCTCAACAGTTTGAGATCCGTTATTGCTGGTCCAGCCGCATTTAATACTCTGCCACATCTAATTATTTTTGGCAGTAGAAATCGAATTTGTACTTTAGCTCCAAAATTGTTCTATCTGATTAATAGTACAGGATACAGTATAAATATGAGAAAAAACCTGGACCCATCTACGTTGTTTAGCCAGCCAGAATGATCTCAAAACACAAGTAAATTAGGCCCCGGGCCTCTTAAATTATGGAGACTATGATTCCATAATTACGTACAGCCTACAAATGAAATGATTTATTCCTTGACCATGCTATCTTGTAATGGCAATGACTAAGAAGCCACAACCAGTTGGTTATGCAGACGCATTAACATTTATTATGTATAAAGATCGTTGGTGCATTTATCCAAAATAGTCTATTAATTCCCGCCATACAGAGGCATATACCCTAATTCCTATCTTGGCATGTTCCTTTTTATTTGCCACCTTCCACTTACATTCATTTTGGTTTACCAGCAAGATCAGGGAATTTTATTGCAGGTTGGGCTAGACAGCTGGGCTTCTCATCGCCAGGCATAATAACCATGGCTTTATCCTCCATATCTTTACTATACAACGCGCTTTTATCTCCACACTCAGTTTCCGGTTCCCCATTGTTTCCTTCGTCTTGACGAGACGATTTCATGAAGGAGCATAACAGAATGAACAAAGCAATGCCAATCAGAGTGAGCATGGCGCCGATTCCGCCAAATAGATAAGGAACGGGCGACTTCCATGTAAGATCGGTTCCATTTACATTGGAACTGACATGTCTCATTGGCACACCTTCTCCCTCCACAACCATTCTTCGTCTTCAACAATGAAGTATGTTATATCGTATAACTTCAGCTGTGTGCGAAGTCGAACAACAAATTCTGTTATATATAACAATCTAAGTCCGAGTTTAAAGCCGTTAATACAAAAAACTTATGAGGAACCTAGGGTTTAGGGTTTTCAATTTCAATTAGAATAAACGAGAACGAACTGATTGAGCATTGCGGGGCCTATATGAATATGGATTTGTCGAGAATTGATAGGCATTTAAGTGTGATATGATGTAGGATGCTTATTTCAGCTGTTAAAGCTGGTAGATAGAATTGACAGGCGTGAAATGTGATATGATGTATGATTCTTTTTTCAACTGTTAAAGTAGGAGCTTTTTTCACCTGTTAAAGTTGCTAGATGGTGGGATGCTTTTTTCACCTGTTAATGATGTTAGAGTGATGCGAAAAATAGTGTGTCAGATTAAATATCTCCTCTTTTCTCCCCGTTTCAAAGGAACAATAGGCCATTTCAACAATAAATTTTGTTATATAATTATGTTATATATATTTATGTACGAGTTTAAAGCTGCTCATACAAATCTTATCGGTAATCTAGGGTTTTCAATTTCGATTTCGACTAAACACATGGATTGATCGAGCTTTGCGGGGCCGATATGAATATGGATTTGTCGAGAATTGATACGCGTCAACTGTTATATGATGTGGGATGCTTTTTTCACCTGTTAAAGTTGAGAGATGGTGGATGCTTTTTTCACCTGTTAAAGTTGATATATGCGGAAAATCGTGTCACATTAAATATCTCTTCCTCTTTTCTCCGCGTTTCAAAGGATGAGTTGCTTTCTGTGCGTTACAACGATACGGACATCAACGGTGTATTTCAAGAGCGGCGGTGCCACCGAAATTTCTTGAAAGAGATTCCCTCGCCACTGGCATATACCTAATCTCGGGTTGGAAAGCGATGAGAAAAAACCAGTTTCTTTTGGTTTTTTTAGAGCTTATAGGTAAATATTTATCAGTTTTTAAAAAAAAATAACATGATTGTTTTTAGGGTTGGCTTAATTGGTAAGGTATTGGTACATTTTTTTGGTTCAGCTAAGAGGTTATGGGTTTGAGCCTTGAATCTTCTGATATAAGGCCTTTTGCTAGGATGACCAACCCTTTACCACCTCCACCATCTCTCTCATCCACAAATATAATTGAAATGTAATTAAACAAAGAATTAAATTCAAATAACTTTATTAAATTTAGATCTTATCCACATAAACTAAACTGAGTGGACATGTTAAATGTACCTTAAAAACATTTAGGTACATAATAAAAATTATAATATAAATAATATTAAACATTATTTATCTATTAAAAAACAAGATATAAAATATTAATTATAAAATAAAGGAATAAACATTTTTATCTTCTTTATAACAAAATACTTTAAAAACTAATTAAAATGCAATATTGATAATCGTATAAACGTTTTTTTGTTAGATGATCTATTCTTAACCGTGATAGAAGAGATGCAAACATTGCACTCACATTCTCATAAAAACATATGTTTCTTGGATGATCGATTCTTAACCATCATAAAAGAAATGCAAGCATTGCTCTCACATTCCATTTTTGCTTTAGGGAAAACCTTTGTGTTGAAGTCGTCGAAGTGAAAAACTCAAACGTTATCCATCGTTGAATGGTTGCTATCGGTCGAATTCCGCCCGTGTCTAATTTTATGGAATTTTTTTAGTGCTTCGAAAGTAATTATAAAATTAAATTCTATTAAAACTTATTTTTAAATAATAAATGATTTTAAATTTTTTTTAAATTTATAAGAATGTTTGAAACTACAGTACATGTAGTTATCACTCATGCACACCTATAAAATGTATACAATTTATAAGCAAAATATAAAACTTACAAACAGAAAAAAATATAAAGACAAATTTCAAAATTAATTCAAAATGATAAATAATAAAAAAACTACAAATTTTTAAAAAGTTTTAAATTTTATAAATAAAAAAAAGTTAATAATTTTGAAAAGAAGGATTAAAAATAATTGAAAATTTCAAAAACCAAAATAAAACAACAATAAAATTTAAAATTTAAAAAAAAAAAACACCAAGACTTTTCCACTGCCCCCATTCCACATCACCTCTCCTTCCCCCACTCCCCACCCCTTGTCCCTTGGAGGCCCTTTGGGAAGACAAGTGGTTGTGCCACTGCTCTATTGTGTTCCCAAAGGGCCACCCTCGTGTACCTAAAAAAACACCAAGGGCCAAGAGGAGCGAGAGGGGCAGGGCGACAAGTGAAGGCTACTACAATCATGACTAGGAAGACTAGGAAGAAGATCTAAACAACAAGATAACGAATTATGTTACGAAAATCTATCATCAATCCGATTGGTAGCATGATATTGTACATCTATAGGAAACATGTGCATGCCCTCTAGGGTTGGATAAGTCTCAAAGAATGCTCTCAAGATCAATTCCATCAAATATTTTGATGTGGGAATGTACTTACATTGGAGAGATCCAAAAGACCTCCTTCTCAAATGCTTTTTATAAGATGAGGCTTAAACATTCATGAAGGATATACATTGAGGAAAATGTACCGAGCATTTTGTTTCTAGAGATACAACTCATAAAATCCTTAGATTTGGGTATTATTCACCAACTCTGTTCTTCTATTCATGTGTTCCCTGTTAGACAATTTCTAGAAAATAGAAACAGGAAACACTACCCTTTAAGTTGGTTCAAGTTGAGGGTCATTTCCAACAATGGTGCATAGACTTTATTGGATAACTACATGCAAGATCAAGTGACCAACATAGGTGGATCATAATTGGTACTAGTTACTCACTAAATTCGTTGTCCATACTAAATGTAATCTACTAACCTCATGGTCGTCAAATTCCTAGAAGGAAGCATCTTGTTCATGTTTTGCTACACCAAAAAAATAGTAATTGATAATGCCAAAAATTTTAGCTCTATGAAAATGATATCCTTTTTTCAACAATATGATACCATTCTAAATCACTGCTCAAATAATTACCCCCAAGAAATCATCAACACAAGTCTTTGAACTAAGAATGCCATGAGGATTATAAGGAGAACTCTAACAAAAAAATAAAAAAATAAAAAATAAAATAAAAATCCCTTCACTGACAACTAGGGTATGCTTTAAGGACATACAACATTATAGGAATATGTAATGATGACTTGTGTGGAATTGTTCATGAAATATTATTAAAATGCATAAATAACTCTAATATTATAAAATAGAGCTCTTTCACGTG
The DNA here is from genome assembly GCA_001517045.1 of Pseudotsuga menziesii. NCBI lineage: Eukaryota > Viridiplantae > Streptophyta > Pinopsida > Pinales > Pinaceae > Pseudotsuga > Pseudotsuga menziesii. The sequence goes on along the minus strand of LPNX011135813.1, from coordinate 48,427 downwards.
CATCATGTAATAAAATATCCTATAACCATTCTTTATATAAGACATGTGGGAAGCTATTTATCCCACGTGTGTTATGGGATGTAAATACTCCATCCCTGTAGCTATACAAATAGGTGAAGGAGGTCCTTTTGTGTTACGTTGTGATTTTAATTCATCACACATCGCGTGTTGTGTATGTCATTTGTACACACATGATTGTTACATGAAGTGAAGATGGATATTATGTAGGAGATTTTACTACATATATTGGGTATATTCTTCTATACTTCCCTTGTCTCTTATTGCATATATAATTATTGTTGCTTGTAACTATAGATAGAAGGATAGACTAGAAAATATTTGTTGTTGACTTACATGTTAATGTAGATGTCTTGTTGTATTTTATGCATATTATCAATATCCTAACATGGAATCAGAGCTAGTTGATATGCTCTACCTTCTTCTGTAAATTTTGTTAATTTTTTGAGAAGAAACATTTTCTTCAAGGGAACTATATATTAGTACCTTTGTCCTTTGATCTATTAAAATCTTGTGGTCTTTTCATAGATTGGGGCATTTGCATCAAGTTTGAAAAAAAAAAATTAAAACCCCATTCTTAACCATTAATATTTAGAATTTTTTCAAGGTTCACTTTAATTTTTCTATATATCTGAGTTAAAATCACTTGTTGTTTAAATCTGAAAAAAAATTGAAAAATTGTGAAATAGTCCAAATCCTAAAACAAAACCAAATCCTAAAATAACCTAGATCTACTACAATTCATCATCGAGGGTGAGTGTTGAAATATCTAATGATGACTTTGGTGGTATTGTTGGTGAAATATTTTGAAAACACATAAATAACTTTAATATCATCAAATAGAGTATATCCCACATGTAATAAAATATCTTGTAACCATTCTTTATATAGGAAAGGTGTAAAGGTATTTATCCCACATGTGTTATGTGATGTAAATATTCCATGCCTCTAGCTATATAATAGAGTTGAAGGATATCCTTTTGTGATAATTGTGAATGTTATTCATAACGTATTAGATGTTATATATATCATGTGTACACATATGATTCTCACATTCTAATATCTTGAATTTTGACCTTCTCTATGATGGGCATGACTCCCATTGCACATGAGTTACTTTGATGTTTATGTTTGTATATTGGGCGTAATGCCCAACTGCGCATGAGTTATGGTGACTAGTTAGATATATTGGGCGTGATCCAATGCATATGTTTTATTATCATGTATGCTATTGTATATGTTGGTCATGGACCTGGATGGACAAAGATTATTGTCATAGTACGATGTACTGGATGTATTATGTGATTTACCTTAATGCGTATGCTGAGATGATTATTGTGATAAAATTTGCATAATATTGAATGCATGATATAGTTGTATAATGTGTTGGGAGAAAACCCTGGAGCACATGAGTGATGAGATTGTGTGTTGAGCGCAACCTCTAAAGACATGAGTGATGATATTTTCATGTTAAGCGCAAGATCTTGAGCACATGAGTGATTAGATTTTGTGTTGAGCATAAGCTCTAGAGAATCGGATCCTTGTCCATTGTATCCCTAGTTGCATTATACAAGTACATCCTAGCACTAGTGTTGAGCGAGAAGCTCTGTAATTGCGCTAAGTGTAACTCCCAGTTTTTAGCAATGAGCTTGGGCTCTAAATAATGCTAGGAGTTAGTGAAATTAAGGAGTGTTGAGTGAGAACGAATCTCAATAGAACTTACCTTTGTCTTACTTATTTTTAGTTTGATTAAATGAAATTTTGAATCTACTTCTCATCAAGTACTCAAGAACTACCACAATATACGAGGTAATCCAACATGCAAGGAGGATCTAGAGCTACCTAACTTAGTTCACCAACCCTACCTTAGTTCTTGATAAAAGAAATAGTATAATCTAAGGAAAGCATCAAGTAAATGAAATCATGTTATATGATGCATAATAAAAGTTAACAATAATATATATAGTTCATATATATTATGAATAAAACAATAATTATATATATTAAATATAAAGAAATAAGGATAACTATAAATAATGAATAAAGAGTGTGTGTATTTATTATTTACTAAAACGATTCAATAAATATTTAAACCTAAAAAGTAAAATTAGGAACTAGTAAAACAGTTCCCAAGTTAATCAAAATAATTATTAAATCCAGATAAATCAATTAAAGATTATGTTATACACCTGAATGGCACCTCTCTGTCCGAGTGCTGACATCCCTCAGGTTGGCACACAAAAGGACACTTATGGATAGAGGTTTGCCCAAAACACTATAGCTTGGCTTAAGATGAAATACATTCCTTATATACCTAGCTAGCTACTTTGTTGTTTTACCATGTTGAGATGTATTTGTGACTATTCTTTTATACAACTCGTGAGTCATTCGCGAGTCCCGGTTGATGCAAGTCGCGAATCATTGTATTCATGGGTTTCCCTTATGATTAGTCGCGAATCGTTCGCGGGTTGCTTTACTACATACCCACGAATGTATCTCTTAACATTAAAACATAAAAACACGTGCTAATGGGAGATTAATTAACCTATTTAACTTAATTTCCTTAACTGCTACAACTTCCCCAACCTTCGAGAACTGCCTTATTTCACCCATATAAATACAGGCCTTGGGGAGGGTGTTGGATATATACACTTGGAGAGCAAAGTTATGCTGGTGGATTATTGACAGAAGTCTTTGGAGCAGTGAAAATCAGAATCCTTTGGTTGCAGAGGAGTTCTTGTCTCATACGTTGAGTTGTAACCTTAAACTCTTTCCATTATTGATAGTAAAGAGATTACTTCTTCCATGTGTGTTTCATGTCTTGTGGTTTGATAAATGTTTATATTTCAGTATGATATGTGTTTTATCTAACCTGCTTATATGTACATGAATCATCTTGTATCTGGAAGAGTGTTTCTTGATAGGTGAAAGAGGAGCAATCTTGAAGACTTTGGAATTGGAACAGAGAGGAAGAGGATAGCAAGGATCGACCTTCGTTTAACAAGTAAGTACTTCTAACCCTCCTATTTCCTATTCTGTACTTTAGAAGTCAATTGTCTGCAAGTAATTGAGTATGTTGGTAACCCCAGACCTATGGTTATTAGGTCCATAATCCTGTACAACAGAACTGGCGACTCCGCTGGGGATAGCCTAGACTGCTGTAGGTTGCCTCTGTCCTCCTGACCAGTCTTTGCTTGTGAGTCTGTTTGTGATTTTTATCCTGGTTCTTATTTGCTTCAGCATTTGAAAGTCTTTGGTTTTTTCTTGATTTTTTGAGAAAATTTTTATACCCATTCGCGAGTTGTCTTTCTAGACAGTAGCGAATACTGGTTTGCATTCGCGAGTTGTAATACTAGACAGTCGCGAATCATTCGCAACTTGCTCTCATACACAGTCGTGAATGCTCCTGGAAATTGGGATTTTTAAGTAAGAGTTTGCTTGTTCTTTTCTTGGTGTAATCCCTGTTTTCTGAGAAGATTTTCTTTAAGAATGTTGTAGAGTTTGTTAGAATGCCTCAGGTGATTACACTTCATGCTTATTGAAATCCCTTGAGTCTTTTGTGCTTGATTTATTTATTGTTTGCATCCTAAAGTATTTTGGCCTGTTTGGGTTGTGGGTTAAAGTGTCTTAGTCCAGATCAGTGATCAGGATCTTGGGCTCTGTTTTTTCCAGTCTATCTTCTAACAGTAGTTGGTTTTCACTTTCCTTAGTAAGTCTGTAGTGATTCTTTGTCATTGTTTGCACCCAAGCTAGGGTTCCTAGTCTTCCTTTAGTGGTTGTGTGTTGGTTCTGTCAGCCTGTTTGCTTCAGTTTGTGGCTTTTACACAGTTTATAAGTTTCAAGTTTACTCAAGTAGAGTGCATTGTAGATGCATAGTAGATTTTTGAGCATTTTTAAACGTGAAAAGAAAACATGGTTAAACTTTTGCATTGTGATTTTGCATAAGTAGTGTTTGTTTCATTTTAAAAATATAATCTCAAAATATACAAAAATATAGGCTTAGTTTCTCTTATTGTTCCATTTAATTCGTCAATACATATTTGCAAGAAAATGAAAAGAAGTTTATTTTAGAGTAGTAGTTTGCTTTGAATACACCTTTACTTTCATTTGTTTCTTTTTTGAGTCAAAACACCATACAGTATATCACTCCGTTAGCTCTCGAGTAAAGAACAGCCCTCTAAAATAAACGCATAAATAAAAATTTACTAGTAAGTTTTTATTTTTAGGGGCCTTTCACCCATTAGCTTAGGCTAGACTTGTAGGCTAGGGAGTGTAAACTTTCCACAAGTTATAAACTCAGACATAGTGGACCTTTCTTTAGGTAAATCCTTAACTCTATCACTGTATCTGGGAAGCTCCTCTCAAACGGGAGTTAAGCACTAGGTCGCGTGGAGGCTTGGACAAAGGAGATAACCCTCTGAATCCTTATCAAAGCGTAACCCAGGACTTTTGCGCATCTGGGGATTCTGTCCTAGATAGAGTTTCGGGCTCAGCTACCCTGCCCATGCGTACGAGTTCGGCTGACGACTGTCCCCCCAGACTGTTGGTATTGCCAAGGTAGCCTTTAGTCTCTTGTCTTTTAGGGTTCATACCTAGGTAAACCGGAAGGTTATTTCTGGTTCACCTTGAATGGGATTGGAAGGTAACCCTTGTTGAAAGTGTAGGAGGGCGGTGGGTGATTCCTCCGCTTGTGCCTAAGAACCACTTCAAGGATGCCAAGTAATCGTTCATTAGCTCTCTTCAGGAAAGTATATATTTTACCCTGGTTTGATTGCTTGAGACTCTAGAAATTTTTTAGTGTATGCTTTGTGGTTTGCCTGTGTTTAGTTGACCTTAGGGTGTGATTTGTCAAATTTTCAATTCTGGAGGACCAACCTTTTAGAAGTTCAAGAAGGTTGAGAAACCTTCCTCCTATCAACACATTGGAGCCTCCACCTTTACCCCAAAGGAGGAGATTAGACACAGATGGTTCGTTCGAACCTATAGGAATAAATGAAGCTCTTGGTGAACCAGAACTCATTGCTAACTGTTTTAATCTTGATACAGTCGAGATAGAAGAATTGCAGAATGATGAGTTTGCAAGAAATTTTAACACCCCCTTAACTGATTTAAACGATCCTGTCATTGTGCAGGTTAGACCATTTGATTCACCAGTACTAGGTGTCCCTGTGGGTAGGACCATGTCTTCGGCGGAAGAAAGTCCTTTTGTGTTCACCTCAACCATTCCGGTTGAAGGGGTACTACCTCACCCAGTTAGTGCCCCTAGATCTATTTTTCCTTCTACACCTTTGACTCCAGTGAGCCGGGTGGTCCAAGCACCGGTTCACTCCAACATAGGAGGTACTTCTGGTGACATGGTTGCTAGGATCCCCAGTATACCTACCATTCCCTCTTCCTTTCCTTACACTACCCAGAGTGGTCCGGTAGGATCCTTGGCTTATGTTCAAGGATTTCCTTGGAATGGGGGGCACATTCCCCCATCCAATCCATACATAGGTCCATCTCCTTCATATGTAGGAGTGCAGTTTGGGAGCAACACCTCTTATGGGCAAAGCTGCCAAACCCCAATTTCAGTCCCATACACGAGCTCTCCCTTTTCATTGTTTAGCGGAGGGATACCTGCTCCAGTCTTTCAGACCACTGCTTCTATGGGGTCACATGCCACCACTTTTCACTTATGGTGTTCTTCCAATTCGTTGAATGAGGATTCAATTAGATTGAGGCTATTCCAGAGGACCTTGATAGGTACGGCTGCAAAATGGTATAGTGAATTGCCCTCTGCTGCCTTTAGTAGTTTCTGGGATTTGGCTACTACTTTCCTTAGCCACTTTCAGCTTCCAGTTCGATACAATTTTGGAACGGACTTGTTGTCTACTTTTAGACAAAACAAGGCTACCCACATCTCAGATCATATCCAAGAGTGGAGGAGGCGAAAGAGTCTTATCAAAGCCACCATTTCTCCTGAGTTTCTATTAGAATGGTTCCTTCAATCACTGTTGCCATACATATCGAAGGATGTTTCCACATCAGGAGTAACGAATGAAGAAGAAGCCATAATCAGGGCCCAGCAGTTAGATTTGATTTATTCACAGTCTGGGATCTTATATGAGATCATCCCTGAGGCACCGAGGCCTTCGCACGAAGCGGAGAAGCCTAAGCCTGGACCCCATGCCGATGCTGTGGTTGGGTCCGTTAACTCTCCCACTGTAGAATCTTTGACTAAACAACTTCGCCAATTGTATGTCAAACAGTCTACGGCGGAGGCACCAAAGGCTGCCCCCTCTCCCCAAAATGCAAATGTTTTTGTGCAAAATTCTCAGAAGGGCAATTAGCAGCCCGAAGGGAAGAAAAAGAAGGGTAAAAAAGGAGAGGGAAACCAAAACAAGCCAAAGCCCGCAAACAATGCTGATGGGTGAAAAAATAAAAGAAGAAGGTCAAGTTCCCTTGTAAGTTGTGCCAAGAAGACCACCTTACTCACCTTTGTCCCCTTATGGATCAAGCCTAGAAGCTTCTCAAAGCTCAACAACCGAATGTCCTGAAGGATCCTTTCCCCCAAGGACAGAACACTGCTTCAGCTTCTAATGTAGCAGGGGGCACTCAAACTGCCCCTCACCCTAATTATGTCAACATGGTTCGATCTTTGAATTTGTTGCAAACTAGGAACAAAAAATATGAGAACGAGACTCTTGAGAAGAGTAAAGCTGTAGGTGAACCTTCCAACGCTCTCACAATAGAGAAACCTGTCGAAACTATGCCGAAAATATCGAAAGGTGTTTTCAAGAAGACCTTGCATAACCCCAATGCTAGGGCTGCTTCAAACTACTCTATGGTTGAAGATTTAGCTCAAACCCCGTGTGCAATGTCAGCTTTAGAGGTGTTATAGAGTTGTCCTACCCAGCGTGATGCTCTCTTAGCAGCTTTAGGTAGCATGGATTCTTCGAGTCTCATGGAGAAATTCAATCTATCTGATGTCAAAATTCGCCTGCCTTACCATGTAGCCTTCTCAATAGATTTCGTCCATGGTGGTAAGACCATTGGAAGGGAAGTTGTTGATGAGGGAGCCTCTACATGTGTTATGTCCCTGGACTGCTGGAAAGCTCTTGGATCCCCAAAGCTGGTCCCATCAAACACTTTACTTACTGCTTTTGATGGAAGATCCTTCCGTCCTCATGGTATCCTGCCAGCCTTTGAGATTAAGTTGGCAGGCAAAGCATTGTCTGTTGAAGTAGAAGTAATTAATGCTCCCTTGGACTACGATTTGCTTCTCGGAAGGAATTGGACTTATGCAATGTCTGCTGTTGCATTGGTTGTTCTTCGTGTCATGGTTTTTCCACATGAGGGCAAGTTGGTTACTATTGACCAATTTGATTTTACCCGAAAAGGCCGTTTAGAGTCTAAGGATTCCACTGTGCCATTGGTTGATCAAGCCAAACCTGCTGCACAGAGCTTGAGGTCTGGAATGTACGCATCATTAATGGGCACATTCGATCTTCTAGCCCCAGTGAACTACATTGGTTCTACTACTGTGGGGAAGTCCATCGCTACGGTTGTCGATAGGACTGATCCTTGGGTCCTCCCAACTCCCCATGAACCAGAAGTGCCCTTATCAGCAGTGGACGTAGCTTATCAAGACATCACTGAAGCCACTGTTGATCCCATTCCAGATCCTCTAATAGTCTCAGATGATCTGGAAGAAGTCTATTTTCCCGCATGGGAAAAAAAATCTTCGCATTCCATAGATTGCTTAGATACCGTTTTACCTTCCGATGAAGCTATCCTGGAGGCCATGAGTGCACGTGATAAGATTTGTGAGGATCTTCATCATCGATCCTATTTTCTTCCACATCTAAGCAAGATAGAAAACCAAGAGTTTAAAGTGAGACTGTCAGAAGATATTGAGGTACCTATCAACCCTTTGCCTAGGGAAGGGGTGTTTTCTAAGGGGAATATGGAAAACATTTCCGCCACTATACCTATCAATATCTCTGTGAACTTAGATGTCGTGGAAAACATCTATATAGGTGCAAACTACTCTCTGGAGGAGATTGCCATCTACACTGCCCTTTTCAAGGAATTCTGCGATATCTTTGCTTTGTCATATGAGGAGATGCCAGGCATTGATCCATCTATTGTTCAACATGAAATCCGAACCTATCCTGATGCCAAGCCAGTTCGACAAAAATTAAGACCCGTGAACCCGCGTAAAGCGGCAGCTGTAAAGGAAGAAGTTGAAAAGCTGTTGAAAGCTAGTTTTATATATCCCATAGCTTTGACTGAATGGGTGTCCAACCCTGTTCCTGTTGATAAAAAGCAAGGGACTATTCGCATTTGTACAGACTTTAGAGACCTTAATAAAGCCTATCCTAAGGACAAATACCCCACACCATTTATAGACCAGATCATAGATGCATGTGCGGGGAATGAGGTGTTCTCGTTTATGGATGGTTTCTCCGGCTACAATCAAATCCAAATCAAACTGGAAGACCAGCATAAAACTGCTTTCATTTGTCCCTAGGGTACATTCGCGTATAGAAAAATGCCCTTTGGATTGAAAAATGTTGGGGCTACCTTTCAACGGGCTATGAACTTTTCTTTTCATGACATAAAAGCCATTGTTGAACCATACCTTGATGATCTGCCTGCACATTCTCGCAAGAGGATCCAACATCCAGATCATTTACGGTTAATCTTTGAACGATGCAGATATTATAAAATTTGCTTGAATCCCCACAAGTGTGTATTCTGCTTTGAGTCAGGAAGATTACTTAGATTCATTGTCTCTAATAGAGGCATTCAGGTGGATCCATTGAAAGTTGAGGCCATTGTAAATCTGCCTCCTCGTTCTCTCAGGAAACTTCAAAGCCTGCAAGAAAAGTCTAACTTTCTTCGATGTTTTATCGTTAATTATGCCAAGATAACTAAAGGTTTCATTCCCTTGCTTAAAGAAGACACTCCGTTTATATGGGATGAAACCGCACAACTTGCGTTTGAGGCATTGAAAAAAGCTTTGCTGTCAGTACCTTTGCTACATCCACCAGATTATTCTAGGGTTTTCATATTATATATTGCCGCGCCGGAGTCGACCATTGGGGTAGTTCTAGTCCAGGAGGATGACAAGCTTGTTGAGCATGTTGTTTATTATCTTAGCCATGCTTTGGCCGGACCTGAGCTTAGATACTCCCACGTCGAGAAGTTAGCCTTGGAAGCTATTTATGCTGTTCATAGGTTGCACCACTACATTTTACTGAGGACAACAACAATAGTGGCAGATGTGAATCCGTTCCAATATGTTTTATCCCGATGGATCATTGGGGGAAAATTTAACAAGTGGATAGTCATTCTCTAAGAGTTTGACCTGGATTTCCAATCCGCTAAGTCTAAAAAGTCCTTAGTTTTTGCTGAGCTAATAGTAGAATTTCCCACTAAAGAGAATGTAGTGGTTGAGGATGACTCATTCCCAGATGAGCACATCTTCCCGATATCTACCTCTGATCCTTGGTATGGGGATATTCTTATATATCTCCAGACTTTGAAGTATCCTGCCGCTTACTCTAGGGAGGAACGACGTAAGTTACGCCTTCATGCCAAGAACTACCTCATTATAGGAGATACATTATATCGACGAGGGGTAGATTCTGTCTTGCATCACTGCCTTACTCATGAGGAAGCGGAGATTGTCCTAAATGATTCCCATAGTGGAGCATGCGAAGGTCATTTATCTGGGTTAGCAATGGCCCAGAAGATATTGCGTGCCGGTTATTTCTGGCCCACGATCTTCAAAGATTGTGTGGAAGCAATGAAGAGCTGTCATCCATGTCAGCTTTACACCAGAAAAATGCGGTCACATCCTTCTCTGTTATTTCCTGTTGTCTCGGTAGGCCCCTTCATGAAATGGGGGATCGATTACGTGACATGAAACCCAGTCTCAGCTAGAGGGCACAAATACATCATTGTCGCGATTGACTATTTTAGGAAATGGGCAGAGGCAATGCCTACTTTCAAAGACAACGTGGAAACAACAACTTTCTTTGTTTTCAATCAGATTATTGCATGGTTTGGTATTCCCAAAGTGATTGTCACTGACCATGGCAATCATTTTCAAAATAATATGATGACAGAAGTGACTACAATGCTTGGATTTAGAAAAGAACATTCTTCTCCATATTATCCACAAGCAAATGGTCAGGTCGAGGCTGTTAACAAGACATTAAAAACTATCCTTAAACGGACAATTGATGCAGCCCGTTCTAATTGGCACATCATGTTATATCCTGCTCTTTGGGCTTACAGAACTAATGTAAAGACTACCATGGGTTATTCACCTTTCCAACTCGTTCAGGGGGTGGAAGCAGTTACTCCAATTGAATGCAAAATCCCGTCTTTGAAAATAGCCATTCATGTGTTACCTGATACGACTGAGCTTGAAGAACGTCTAGTAAATTTAGAACACCATGATGAGCAACTTAGAGATGCGTTGACTGCGAATCAGGCTCATAAAAATAGGGTTAAATATCAATATGATAAAACGGTCAAACCTAGGGTTTTCTCTGAAGGGGAACTTGTCTTGCTTTGGGACCAAGATAAAGAACCCCTGGGGGCAGGAAAATTCAAGGCTATGTGGTTAGGACCCTATGTCATGTCGAAGGTATTAAGTAAAGGCACATATGAATTAGTGTATTATGATGGGAATAAGCTGCCTGAGCCTAGAAATGGGCTCTACCTGAAGAAGTACTATGCTTAGGCCTAGCACTTTTTCTTGTATTTTTAGTGTATGTATTTATGTTATGTACATTAGGTTGTCAGTTTTGTTTTTTATATTATCTGCTGGTTGTTGTATATGTCTTATGAAATGTATATAGGTTTCGCTGGTGGCACCATCCGTCACACTTGTAACCTGGCTTCAACAACATGGGTTATCTATTCGCCCTCAGGACAACTTGTTGCCGCGGGTGGTGCTTGTCTTAGTCCTGCTTCTAATAATGTTGCTGAGTATAGGGCTGTCATTGAGCTCCTATGGGATGCTTTGTCACATGGAATCACCCAGCTTGAAGTCCGTTTGGATTCTCAGTTGGTAGTTTCCCAGCTCAATAGAGCTTATCAGGTATGAAATCCTATCTTGTTACGTCAGTTTATGCAAATTTGTTTACTGGAAAGACATTTTGAAGTTATTACTTTCAATCATATTCCATGAAACCAAAATTCACTGACTGATGCATATGCTAATTATATTTTGGATTGGAATCTCACACACATTCCATAAAATATACATATAAAAAACACTTGTAAATAATCCGACAACCAAACATCAATATATATATATGTAAAATATCGGTCTATAGATAGATCGAGTATGATCCGTATATCTAGTCATATACAAAATATACAAAAATGTGGATCATAATCCATCAAAATGCCCTAGGTCTAAGCTGGAATGCCCTCGCCACTAGGACCACCTTGGTCCCCATGATCTCTATGCACCCTGGCTTCCTCAGCCTCCTCGGCCTTGGCAGCCTCCACCGCATCTCTATATACAAGTACTTCTCTAGCTACTCGCCTAAACAGACATAGCCAAATTGGTGGAACCCCTACTACAAACTCCTGCATGGCTGTAGGTATATGCTCAATCCGTATCATAGGTACTCACTGGGTCAGCCTGGCCAGCTTCCCCTCTAGTACACGGATCAATCCTGGGTCTCCCCCTACAACCGGACGCACGAACATATGAGGTTGCCCTTTAGGGCGGACTGGTCCAATATCTACATTTTGACATAAGAATAGGATTAAGACTTGTACATATGTATATATTCTATCATTGGAAAATTCATAAAAATTTGAAAATGATAAAAAATTAAAAATTACTTACCCATCTCGCCCCATATTCCTCCTGGAGGGAGGACAAGGTCAGGATCACCTCGAAAATCCATCCCGGCATATGGAAACTGCTCCAGCACCGGCAGCTTTCGTTCCCACCATGTATAAGAGTCATCATCGTAAACGCTGTGTACTATGTCTCCTCCTCCTTGACGGAGAAAGATGTCTCCCCACCATCTTAGCCTTGGCTGACGTGGAGATCTGACCTGTAGTGGTATAGCAGGGCTCATGGCTGGTACTCTCTCAAAGAAGAACACTACTAGTATGCTTGCATAGCCAAAATTCTTGCATCTTCCCCTTTTACAGTCGGATAGTTGTCTCTTCATGATGGGGAGAACTCCCGAGCACCAATCATAAAGAGCACCTCTAAAGCAGTCCACTGCCACCCTCATTTGATTCCTGGTGGCCATATGTAATCCTGTTGACCCTGCAAGTCTCACAATGGTAATAGCTAATACCTGGAGTGTGAAATCATGGATGTCTGCTATAAGAACGATGCTGCCCTTCTTCTGCATATCTGGTGTACAGAATATGTCCACATAGTTTTGAACACTCAAGGGGTCCCTGCCCCGGCCAGTGCCCTCTAGATTCACCGGTGCCCCCCGTTGTGACAACCCGACAATGAAATATATATGTTCCACGGTAAGCTCTAAGGTCTCACCTTGAAGATTGAACATCCCCATGTCATGATCCCAGTAATTGACCATGAATTCTAGTAAGCGGACATTTCCCCGCATGGGCGATGTACAAAAGAACTTTAGCAACCCACATGTCCTCAATGCTTGGATGGTGGGCGCGCTTTGGAGTGCCGCGTGATCCATTATTTCATGCTCCCTTTCTCTCCACTCCAGCACCATACTTTTCCTGGCAAATACAAGTAATTGAGTTCAGTCTTCCATAATAAAATTTTGAAAATTTTGCATATTTTTAAAGTTTCTCCCGATCATGCAGCATTCGCGACTATCCATTGGGGCAGGTCACAAATCATTTGCCGGTTGTCTAGTTAGACAACCCACGAATGAAATGCGTATTCTCGACTCTTACGCTTAGCAACCCGCGAATGCGCATTGCAATAGTTTAGGATGATAAAATATACTGAATTCAACATCAAATCTAATATTTGTTTGGATCAAATAGACGGGTTTAGGGTGTAGATTTACCTGAAGCTGACGAATTCCAATTCTGACGGTCCAATTGTCCACGGTGATTGATCAAAGGTAGAGGGTAAACTTTCCTTTTTGGTTCAAAAAGTTCAAATGGTGAGAAATGTTTTAATTTTCAAGCTATTTATAGAAATAATATTTCATAAAGTGGGTGTTTTTATATAGTTTGAAATGTCAATTCACTAATATCACCCTTTTTGTACCTTGGAACAGGTTTATCCACTTTTACAAAGTGTTGTTGCTTCTATAGGGTGGTTTTCGCTATTTCCAACACATGTTGGCATCTTATCACTCCACATTAACCTTAGTATGCAACATTTCTCCATAGACTATGGTATTCTAAACCATTAGTCCCTTGCCTCTACCTTTGTTCTTTTGTGGCTAGGGTCCTTATTTCATGAGTATCATCTTTATATGCCCTTGTCATCCTTTGGTACTCATACCATTACTGTTTCAGGCCCAGGGGTTTCCTCATAGCTATTTTTCACGCCAACTAGAGCTTCTTATGAATCTCTTTTTACAAGCTATCCCTTTATAGGACTCCCCGCCCTTATGGAGTTTCTTTAGGTCCAGGTCTGACTCCTTCAAAACAGACTTGACTGCCGAGTTATCTCGTCCGTTCAAGCTCGTTAAGAATATGTGAACGGGCATCCGCATTGGTGGTAGGTTATCTCTTTATCGGACCATGTGGAATAATACGAGAAAGGATCACTCTCTTTTCTGTTGAATTGAGAAGAGTATTCTCAGGTATAGGTTTATCACTTTTTCGGACCTGAGGAACTAAATTTACGGAAAAGGAACACCCGGTTTGAGCTTAGTTTTCTCTTTTTCGTGCTCTGGACCCAAACATGAAAAAGATTTCGAGTGTACTTTGTGTCTTTGTCATGCTCGTTAAATACTAAAGAACAAAGCAACGAGTTTATTGTTGTAAGCCCCATTTCTCGTAACTAAATGGATCTTTCTGAGTGATCTTGCTTTCCTTCACACTCGTAAAACTCAAGCTATTCTATGCTGTTCTGGAAGGAGCATTGGGTAGGTGGTAATTTAACCTTTTTCGGACCTCCCTAACTAAGTATGAAAAAGGTTCACCTTTTCTTCTTCGGAAGTTAAGAGAGTTCTTCTGTGGTTTGTTTTATACTTTTTCGGCCTCAGAAGACTAAATTCGATGAAAAAGGACCCCCCTGGAGTCTTCTTTGGCGTTTTCAGACTCTCTAAATGTGAAAACACCGGCTGAGCATGTACTAGTTCGGGCTCATTAAATCCACAAATCAGTGACACTATCAAGCATTATTTTCCCATCTCTTCAAGCTTGTTAAAAAACGAAGAGGGAACCGATTTTACTTTCATGGACTCATTAAAATTTTACAGGGAAGGTAAGGAAGAAGTTTTCTATTGTTTTCAGTAATGGCAGCATGTCATCCTTGAACATAGCACTCTTTGTTTTTCGATATCCATGTTTCAGTGTCCACTTGTGTTTATCTATCACTTTGAGTTTCTTACTCCTCCTCTTGTCCATTATACCTAGGGAATCTGATCATGTCTCCTACATGACAGATAAGTCTAGTTGTTCTATCTATCCATTATACGCTTCCTTGGGTCATCTCTTTGTTGTGCTCACTGTTCAAGGACTCTACCCAATGTCCGATCTATAGCCTGATCCCATCATTGTTATATCTGTTATCTATTTGCGTCTCCCTTCTTTTGCCCAGTTCCTAGTCACTCTTGTGATCCGTTGGAGGATCTGTTTCCTTCTTATCACAACATGGTTCCATTTTAAGTACTTCCTGATGGAGAAGACCTAGAGTTTTGACGATTGTACCTCAGGATTCACTTTCATCATTGGTGAATTCCTTTGCTCCAGTTGTCAATTATCATCTATTGGTTGACAAAATGTTGAATCCTTTCCATGTTCGACTTCAGCTTACCCTTATTCACATGGCTTGGATTGTACTTGTTCTTTGGGATCCTTTAGGAAGAACTTAGTTCACACTTATGGACTAAGTTGCGCAAGATTATGTTCTATCAATCTACATACCTTCCAGATCTTTGAAGACTCATCATTATTGTATATTGTGGCTTCGATCCACCATTGTAATATACGTGGTTTTATACCCGTATCATATGATGTACTCAAATATTGTAAAGGAGGTAGTGTTCCAGTAAATTGAACATAGCATCCTCAGATGTAACTTTGTATATGACATTATCATGTATTTGTTTCAGGTACTCTCTCTGCTCCATTGGATTTCTAAGTTTCTCCAGAGCTAAAGATTATAATGTATTTCGGCCATCGTTCCCCTCTGACCTCACACATTAGGGGGCATCTGTTATACACCTGAATGGCACCTCTCCGTCTGAGTGCTGACATCCCTCAGGTTGGCACACAAAAGGACACTTATGGATAGAGGTTTTCCAAAAACACTATAGCTTGGCTTAAGATGAAATACATTCCTTATATACCCAGCTAGTTACTTTGTTATTTTACCATGTTGAGATGTATTCGCGACTATTCTTTTATACAACTCGCGAATCATTCGCGAGTCCCGGTTGATGCAAGTCGCGAATGATTGTATTCGCGGGTTGCCCTTATGATTAGTCGCAAATCATTCGCGGGTTGCTTTACTACATACCCACGAATGTATTTCTTAACATTGAAACATAAAAACACGCGCTAATGGGAGATTAATTAACCTATTTAACTTAATTTCCTTAACTGCTACAACTTCCCCAACCTTCGAGAACTGCCTTATTTCACCCATATAAATACAGGCCTTGGGGAGGGTGTTGGATATATACACTTGGAGAGAAAATTTATGTTGGTGGATTATTGATAGAAGTCTTTGGAGCAGTGAAACTCAGAATCCTTTGGTTGCAGAGGAGTTCTTGTCTCAGACGTTGGGTTGTAACCTTAAAATCTTTCCATTATTGATAATAAAGAGATTACTTCTTCCATATGTGTTTCATGTCTTGTGGTTTGATAAATGTTTATATTTCAGTATGATATGTGTTTTATCTAACCTGCTTATGGGTG
>LPNX011135813.1:0-31703 GCA_001517045.1 Pseudotsuga menziesii | reverse complement strand
TATGAACCTCGACCGAGGTATATAAATACCTCGGTCGAGGTATTTAAATACCTCGGTCGAGGGTTTGTAAAGCACGCAATACCTCGGTCGAGGTATTTAAATGCCTCGATCGAGGTATTTAAATACCTCGGTCGAGGGCTTAATAAAACCTCGGCCGAGATATTAAGACTTCGGTCGAGGGCTTAACAAGCCCTCGACCGAGGTGCGTTTTTTTGTTTATGCCGAAATGCCCTTGCCAAAAAGTGTTACCCAGGTCCGTGGATTCACCCTTATATGTACATGAATCATCTTGTATCTGGAAGAGTGTTTCTTGACAGGTGAAAGAGGAGAAATCTTGAAGACTTTGGAGGTGGAACAGAGAGGAAGAGGATAGCAAGGATTGACCTTCGTTTAACAAGTAAATCCTTCTAACCCTCCTATTTCCTATTCTACACTTTAGAAGTCAATTGTCTACAAGTAATTGAGTATGTTGGTAACCCCAGACCTATGGTTATTAGGTGCATAATCCTATACAACAGATTATTTTCAAGAAAATAATGGACTTTTGATCCAAAATTGAAGTTTTAAAGCAACTGCCATTTTACTAAATATTTTGTATAAAGACCCAAGCCAAGGGAAGGCTTAGGGATCTTATCATTATTCCTAAATAATTTTGTAGTGCATTTCCAAAAGCCAAACAATATTATACAGAGCATGATATTCCAAATAAGAGATGCCTCACCTTTAGGAGCTCTAGACTACTTGCATGTTGAAGCTAGCTTAGGGGGATCTAGATTAGAACTAGCAATGGTTACGGGTCATGGTTGGGAGGAACATGGTAGTTCCAAGGTTATCTGGTTAAACACATCCACAGGTGAGAAGTAATTAGGGTTTTATTAATTCTATGTGTTTATGTGTGCAGGGTTCATATCCATTAAAACAAGCTAAAAAGTTGCAGGTATGAGGTTTCTACTTCTCCTAGTATGTTAAGGGTGTGTGCAAGAAGTTGAGGGACCTTTTAGATGCAATGGTGGAGTGAAGTCAATCACTCTTGATCCAAAAAAAAATCATCCCAAGCAACACCGAACCTACCAAGCCTAGTCCCAAGGCTGGCAATAGGCATGCGAACTAGGATAGTAAGACAAATCACGCCTCCGTTTTAGTGAAGAGAATCGTGTGCGTGATTTCCTTCACTAAAACAGAGGCACGATTTCGAAAGCTTGTTATTGAGGCCGTCTTTTTCTCATAACCGCGCGACTATTGGATGAACGAGGACCAACTCTCAACTGTGCAAACGTGATTTTGGGTGTGCTTGAGCCCTTCATCTCCACCTTTGGATAAACCTCCCCTTTGTGAGGTATTTTCCTCATTTCTTTTTATGTTTTTTTCATTTTCTTCATCAATTTATTTGCCTAGATTGAAAAATTAAACCATATTGAATTAAATTATGGCCAATTGAAACAAAAACCCAATGGAATTTGCCAATGGAAACAAGAACCCCAATGTAATTGGCCAATGGAAACAAGAACCCCAATGTAATTGGCCAATTGAAACCAATTCCTCAATTTAATGATAAAAATGAAATAATTTTGATTATTTAACAAAATTTCCATGCCCAATGGAAACCAAAACCCCAATTAACTCAAAAAACAAATGAATATATTGGGATTTTTTCCTTGTCATGTTTTATTTTATTTTTACATTTTGTACACTCTAATGTTGAGTCTTTAAGTTGTGTATTTTATATAGTTGGTTGTGATATGATCCAAACCATCCCATTGTGTCTATGATAACAATTATTGATGTAGGAATTGACAAGTGGCATCATGTAAAGGAATTACCCTTCCTTCCTCATAGAAATATAGTCCCCCTCATTAACAATAGCTACCATAGCCATTGAATATCACCCTCATCAAAATGATAATAATCTTTGTAGTGTCCCTGTTAGCCCTTGATGCCAATATGTGCAGAAAAGTGGTACAGTTTTTTTTTGTTCCTTTATTACTACAAAGGGGTTCAACCTGTTAGCGGCAAACTTTACAAGAAATTTCATATTCATTATGTCAAAAACCATGTGCATTGTAAAACAATTATTCGACAATTTTCTTTCATGTAACTCTAGCATTATTTACACCTACCGGCATTGCATCATCATAGTGTCCCGAAAATGACTTATTATGCATACAATAGAACATTATGATAACAACAACAATTCTTCGACTATCATTTTACAATACTACAGTCCATTTGCAGAACATTATCATAAGTACAAAAATAACATTAAGGAAGTAAACATTTAGACACAACACAGAGAGACACTGAAGATAAACAACATGAGGTGCAAACATGAAAGAGACACCAGAGTACGTGGTTCACCTCATCCCCGAGGCTAAGTCCACCAAAGTTTGTATTACACTAGTGGAAAATGAGAGATTAGTGACCACGAGACCAAAATTTTTGGTCACCACAGTTTTTTTGAAGGGATAAATGACCAAAATTGATAAATTTAAGTGAGATAACTAAAAAAGACCAAGATAAATTACCACTTTTGGTCATGGGATAAAAACCAAATAAAAACGACCAAGATAAATGACCAAATTTGGTCACGAGATATCTAGACTAAAAATGACCACATAAAAATTGGTCATTTATTTGGTCATTTATAGTTGTCACTCCGGCAGTAAAAAAAATTCCCAATTATTTTTCCCTCTCAAATCAATTGTTTCACCCATTTTTGGACATGGGAAGCCAATGAGCAAAGGCAAATTCATAGAAGCTAGATCCAGAGGGAGGAAGAAAAAATGAAGGAGGATATCCTGAAGACTCCCCTCACATTGAAGGTAGGAGGTCTACTGCTGCTTGCCATCACATGCTTCTACTTGGGAAAACACTGGGCAAGCGATTATGACCAGGTACAGATCGTTATTGGCTCGATTTCCTCTTCAGTTCAATCCTGGCTCCAACCTATTACCTCTCTTCCCTAAACATCACAAAACCCACCCCCCTCTTCCTCCTCCATCACCACCACCACCACCATCACCAACTTCCTTTGGCATAGTGGACAAGGATGGAGTAATGCAGTATCATTTCTTGGTGGCACTACTACATTTCAATCCAAAATCTGACTGTCCATGGATTTATCTTTTTAAACTTACCAAAAATCACAAGGATAGAATTTTTTTTTGTAAATGTGGCCATAAGCGTCGGTGAAGCGACGACTATTCTCATAACCGTTGGTTAAGCGATGGCACGTTAGTAAGCGTTGCTTAAGCGACGGTGCCTTTGGAAAACGTAGTCACATATCCGATGCTTAAGTCGAATAGAGCAAAGTGATCTTAGTGGACATTAACAATTATCATAAAAAAAACTAAATCTATTTAATTTAAATTTTTTATCCTATTATTTTTAGATATAAAGAAAAAATTATATTTCAATAAATTTTATAATAGTTTATAAAAACAAAAATAAAATAATAATAGTAATGCTTAATTGTTATTTTTTTTACACCGCATCTATAAAGTGTGTAGATGAGACAAATTTCTTAATATACCCAAAAAAAATACAAAAACTGTGTTTAAATTTATGGAGTTTTCAGTGTGTAATGGTTTTAAATCTATCCATGTGTTAGACACTCTATCCACCTTTACTCCAAATTTTAAACACAGTGTTTTAGTACCTTAAAAACGTTGATACTTAAAGTTTTAAAATGTAAAAAAGTTACATTTAAATAATTTGATTAATAAATCTAAAATTAAAATAAAAAATAAACCTACCAAACGCCGAGAACAAAATTAAAAATAAGAAAAAAATTTCATTGTAAAAATTTTGGTAAAAGAAAGAAGCACTTCTCCAGCTAAACTTATTTAGCCATCGGAGTTCTCATAACATTAGGAACATCCAACGGAATCTTCGGGGAGAAACATGTCCCCCGCTTTTATTTTAAATAGACTAAATGATTAAAAATGGATTTAATATAAATAACTTTGGCGCCCACACCAAATTCAATACCAGAGTCACTCCGCAGCCTCTTCTTTTGGCCCCTCTACAGAGCAACATCAGGATCATCCATTGACCCATCAGACAACCTGAAACCGATCGAAGGGCCAACTCGGAATCACGAGACAACCTTCTTTATTATTGGGTTTCTCTCTTAACTTGATTTCTCAGTAATATTCCGATGGAACAACAGCAACGCAAGCAACAACAGATTCCGTAGGAAGAAGAAAATGCAGAGGAGTTGCAGCACGGACCCTACCCCGTTGAACAACTTCAGGTAATAATTTTCAAATTCCTTTCAAAGCCAAGAACAATGCAATGCAATTTCTTTGAAATGAATTTGATCTCTGGATGCTTTTGTTGTATCAGGCCTGTGGGATATCTATTGTTGATATTAAAAAACTCAAGGATGTCGGGCACTGCACGGTATAAGCTGTTGCATATTCTCCCAAGAAAGAGCTTGTGCAGATCAAGGGCCTCAGTGATGCCAAGGTTGATAAAATTATTGAAGCAGGCATGTCAACTTTATCCCTTAGCCCACTTTTTTTATAGTTCTATTTTTGAAAACATGAAAAATTTAGTGGGTGGCTTGTATTCATATGATTATTGCCTCTAGTATCCTCAAAATTGGTTCCCATGGGTTTCACTAGTGCCAGCCAGCTACATGCTCAACGCCATGAGATTATACAGATAAGTTCTGGCTCTAGAGAACTGGACAAGATACTAGAAGGTAAAGTAATTTATGCAGAACTTGCTTGAGAGTTCTTTGGTTACAAGGATACAGTTGAGTTCCATTGTTATTAATGATGGGATTGGTGGAATTCTTTGTGGGCATTGATAATTGTTTTTTAGGCACATTCCATGATTCTGAGTGTTTGCTCTTTTCTTAACAGGAGGGGTTGAGAGTGGATCAATCACAGAGATCTATGGGGAATTTCGTATAGGAAAAACCCAATTATGTCACACTCTCTGCATTAATTGTCAAGTAAGGTTGTCAGAGGAAAAAATGTGCAGCTATTATTTTAAAATATGTTTGTATGTTGTAAATTTTATTAATGAAAAAGTAGTCCACACTAGCCAAAATCTGGGGCAATATGATAAACCCTTCTAGGCTCTATTCCACATACCCAGCAGCTACTCACATTATAAGAAATCGGCCCGAAGCCATTAAACAGTCATTATCATAATGTCCAAAATTAGGGCTCTGGAGGTGTTCTAGAGCAGTTGTATCTATCGTAAATGTGCTAATGGAAGCCTGACTAGGAGACCCATTTCTTGTTTTTTTCCCTACTTGGTTTTATTTTCCATTCCCATCTTGAGACTGCATCAGTGTATTACTAATCAATTTAATATGCAAAATATATGCTGGAAAGGGGGGTTCATGTTTCTTATCCCCAAATCCCTTTACCCCCGTTTCTTGTTCTGTTTTCATTTCCCATTCCTTTTCTAGTTTCTCATAACACAATGTATTAACCATTGTCATGAAAACAAAGAGCCAACCATTTCAGGCACTAGATGCTACCTTAGTTGCAGAGGGTTCATCCTGGCATGGCCGCTTGCCCTTTGATATGGCTAATGTAATAAATATAAATGGGATCTTAACATTTATAGGTGGGCACTGCAGTTCATTATGGTGTTTGCATGGAAGAAAATGGTTGATGGTTGATTGGGGAAAAATAATACTACTCATTAGCTCCATATTCGAGGGCACTAGTTTGAAGCTCGTATAAAGATATGGCTGTTTGAACTTTGAGGCAGCAAACTTCTCATTCTGCTCTTAAGCCTACATTACTGGCATTATGTAGTCACTCCCTGCACTCAAAGGAAATGAGATATCCAGTGAATGCTGCTTGTGGCCATGTCTGATTCTTCCCAGAGAATGAAACCTAGTTGAGCTTCGGTTGCTTGAAAGCCTGAGCAATTCAAAGGAATTCATGGCCGTCATGCTCCTAAAGTGTCACGTCCCCATGCCTCCGACCGGCGTAGACGACACGACTACTAGCTTTATCAGACCGGCTAACCGCCCATGAACATGTACAGGATTAAAAATTGCTAGAAATAGAATGCTTAAACGTATGCATTGAACTTAATTAAGCACATATGAGAAATTATCATGCACAGATGCAATTATCTATTAGACACAGTGGAAACATCATATATTCCAACAAGCATTCTGTTCAACATGTTCATTTCATTTCCATTAACAGAATTTACAGTTGCAGAAGGAAAATGGACAGAGCACTTATCTTATGATGAACTTCTTCTACAACGAGCTACGTCACTGCAACGTTCCACCCAACCATAGGACAACGTGCTCCTTAAGCTCTCAGCAACGCTGCCACCCCCGAGCTGGGCATAATTCTCCAACGAATAAGGGAACTAGCAGGCTTACACATAGCCAGGATACACAAAAAAAACAGCCAAGCCAACAAAGTTGGGTTTATCAGGCCATTAAGGAGTTGGAGAAGGAAAATTGCTAAGCTAGTGAGCTCATTACAGAGCCAAGGAAACCTACACCAGAACTAGCCTGACCTCTAAGACACTCATCCACACCCAACAAAAAGAATCAGTCCCTTCTCTGCTACACAGTCCCTCAGGCTCTGCATTCCCTTCCAGTGCTATTCAAGGGTGATGGAGAAGAAGGCTAGCCCTCTAGCTCTGTCTATGTGGTTCCAGCCACTAGGTTTATCAAGTAAAACTAAGCCAACATCCTTGCTCCCAACACAGTCCGAAGACCACCCATTGCACTCCGACAATTAATTTAACTTTCACAACTTAAACAGGGAAAATGAATTCTTGAGTCATTCTTGGCCCTATCGTGGCCAAAATGACTCTCACTCGAATTTAAAATAGCCCCCAAACGTAACAACAATTACATTCACAACATGGGGAAGACTACAGCCCCGAAATCTATCAGTGAGCACAACTTACAGCAGGGAAAAATGACCCAATTAATCTGTGAGACAGCCAAAAATGTGAATGGCCCTTCACAATCAGTCATGGATGCAAGAGCATGGCTCTCAGCTCACTATGTGCGCCCCAAACAGAAGAATACATGTGCGTGGGTAAACAATCCGAACCAGCAAGGAAAGGAATAAACAATGGAGGCCCTGCGTGAGGAAAAATGGCTCCGTTTTGGTCCGTGGATGCACCACTAACAAGAAGGATGCGAATTTGCAGTTTGTGGGTGTTTTGCAACTCATGGAGTGAAGATGAATGTCTGCGTGAGGAGATGAACAGCCAAAATCGTGGGTGGAGTGTGCGTGTGGGTGAGGACTAACAGTCCTGCCACCCCAACCCCCAAAATCATTAACTGCTTCAACCACCAGCAGTAATTCTTCAATGAGAGTGGTTGGAAATAAAACAAGGGAATAAGACACATGGGTTTTTCCCCTTTTGGCTCAAGATTGACAAATCCCCCCCTTACCCCCTTATCCTTGGGAAAGTCATGCCCCATTCGATTTAGTTTCCGCGATCGTAGCTGGTTGTGTTCATTTTTATTAATTATGATGCATATTTACATAATGGAAAACATAATATATGCCGCATGCCCCGATATACCATCAGTGGCAATTTAAAATCCTGAAACATAGCATAACCGATCAATGTGGGGCCTTGGCCTTTAGCTCCACACCATGACCATTTACAATTTATACATCATATACCTCTAATGTAATGGGGTCAAAACTGGGACATTACATAAAGCCTTTGTGTTTCAAACTCACCACGAGACCACCTCCATTTTCCTCCAAAACACAGGCAGACTCCCTCCAAAATTGGCTTAAACTGAGTGAAAACATCAAACTCAGGACTAAATTATATGAACCCATATCTGAAAAATAGGACAGACTCTGGGCATTCCCCAAATGAGAAGAAATCCCTCTGCCTGCTTTATTGTCTTCAAAAAGTTCATCAAAGTGGTCCTAAGAATCTCAAAACTCGGCTATGGGCGGCTTCCTAATGATGATAATGGAACAACGCTTAATTAATTAATGTAGTTGGTAGAATATTGAAGGGAAGTAGAGAAATGAAGTAATCATTGTACAAGAGGCACAATAAGCTACAGGCCAGTCTTCCAAGGACGCCCTCAACAACACACACAGGGGCCCAATTGCATCGAAAAGGGACCCATACACATCAAATTTTGACTGGGACTCTTGCAGTGAGCTCTCTGATTATTTCTTAAATTTTGCACTGCATTGCAAGTGCAGTGCAACTAATGTTGGAATGAATGTCTTATGCGTGAATTCAATCATTTTCTAATTAGCGATTTGATTGTGAGTTTGAGTGTTGTGGAAATAAAATAATATGGCCAAATTTGAGACAGATATGCATAAAGATAGAGACAATAAAGTTGCTGTAATTGCCATATGTGTGACTGTGTAGAGAAGACCAGAGAGGAGGATTGGACAAAACTTCTATGTATTTAAGCAAAATTTTGAATTTCTTGTTTTATCGAGGTCCATAACAATAGGCCGAAGGCTTGTTCAGGAAATAATGGGACCATTTAGAGTCATTTTGGTGTTTTAAGAAGATTGGAAAACATAGTTTGAAGTGTTTACATGAATATGTTTTAGAGTATAAGTTTTGAGTAATGTTCTTAATTAAAAAGACATTTAAGATGTAATGGTGTGATGGGAGAAGAACTACCTCACTGATGATATAAGAGCGTATAATTCGCATTTTATCTATTGACTTTATTGTAACTGTAAATCAGTTGTTTGTCTTGTTTGCAAGCTGAACATGGTGTTAGAATCTTATGAGCCTGAGTCTGTAGTTACTCGTGAAGAAGTTCAAATCAGTTTCAAAATTAAAATAGCAAAACCTGTGGTTATTTGTGAAGAAGTTCAAAATCAGTTTCAAAATTACCTGAATCATGAGTGAAGAAAGAAGAAAGAACAAAATTAACTAGTGGCACTGACAACTCGTCCAGCTGGCATCAATGAATGGTGGCTAAATGTTGTCTGTGAGTTATCTTTTATCACTTGTGGGATGGTCAGCACAGGTTTGCATAGCCTTCTTATGATTTTCATTGATGCCTTAAGTTTGGAATAGCATTTTAGAATGGGATATAAATGCCTTTTCAATCTTAGTCTGCTGCCTTATTCTCCCCCGAGGCATATTGAGTGCAGAGACCTTCTCAAGGGCCTTCTTTATAGGTGAACATTTCAATAAGTCTTTGGTTGGGATATCACCTGTTTGAAGCCAATAAACTGAAGCTGCTTCAGCCTTATCTTACTATCTTTGAAGTCTTGTCCTCACATTGGGTGATATACTTCTGTGCTTCACAAGTCCATTCCCTTGTTTATCAAGCAAATGGGCTTTCACTCATTGAGCCAATCTAATCGTTCTTAAAACATATAAATTATTCATCTGTAGCTCCCACCAGAGTTTCACCTAGTGCCAAGTTTCTCCACATATTTCTAGAGTGTTGTGTCAATGGGATGTGATTTGTTGCTTTTTCTGTAGCACCACCTCTCTCTCCATATTTGCTCCTCACTTTTCTGCTACCCAACTGAGGAAAATGGAGCCATTTGGTTCCTTGGAGAAGACAAGAAAAAATTCTGATTTTCTTGTGCCCAAGCAAACAATTGATAAGCTCATCTTCTCTCATGCTTTCCAAGTTGCAAAAACAGCCCCTTACCCATCTGTCATACAAGATACCCTCTTCTAGTTGTCATGTGCTTGCAAAACTTGCTACTGCAATCTCCAATTGCAAAGGATGGGCCACCATAGGGTTTAGCATTTGTTTTTAGTTGTCTTAGGGCCATTGTTGCAAATATCATTTGATGGAATATATTGCTAAGGGTGTAGAAATAAAATTAACAGAAATATTGGGGAACATATTGAAAAATTATCTGAAAATATGGAAAGAAAAAACTTAGACCTCAAGATTTTCGAAAATATTAGACAAATCAACAACCTGAAATACAAGGTAGAAATCGGAAATACCAGGAGACATTGGAGATATTTGCAACATTTCTTAGGGGCCACTTGTGGCAAAAAAGGCCCCAGATGTGGGGAGACTTTATGGGCCACTCATGTCACATTCAAATGCCCTTGTTTTATAAATGTCATTGATGTTTCTTCTTTTGCTGTCGTGTCACCCCAGCTGGAGGTGTTTTCTGAAGCAGGAAGCACTTCCTAATCTGCAGGAGTTGTCTCCTGCTGCAGGAAATGACTCCTTAAGTAGATGGATCTACTGGAAAACCCTTTAAAAGTGGGGCAGGTTGGAGACAGATATGTGAATCCAAGGATCTGGTGCATAAAGGCAAATCTGGTATCCTTGGCCTTGAAGATGGTTTGTTATCTACAATATAATTGGACATTGAATTTAGTTCTTTTGGTGACCTACAGTATTGGATATGGAAGTTGTTTTATGATCTAAATTTTTATCTGAAGTCTTATATTGCGATCCAGTCAAACAAACCGGAAGCTTACTCTACCTAGTGCTATTTGTTTCTATGTATATGGGCATGTATGTTCATTTGCTGATTAATGTCTTTTGTTAACATTTTCCAACATGTTCAATACCCTTTATGCTATTATATTCTACTTTAAGTTTTCAAATTTGATTCGCAGGTAATTTTTATTATAAGTGAATATAATTACAGAGGACGACGTATTTTTTTCTTAGTATATTGTAGCCAGCTTTGTGTTTATAGGGATTGCATCTAAACTGTTTTCCTTGCTATTAATGTCTTTTAGTTCACAAGATCATTGCTTCAACAAGTTTTTTTTAATGTGAGAAATGTTTTAGGAATGTGTGTACTTTACCATCTCATGGCACTAATCTAACAGTCAATGACAATGTAACTAAAATATATTTTTAACTTACTAAATTTTGAATGATAAAAAGCAGTGTTTAATTTTGGCTATGAACTAAATGTTTAGTTCATTTTTGTTTTAACATGCTTTAAACTTTATGTGACTGAATGTAAATCCTGTTTTTTTACATGATTGAACTCGTGTATATTGTTTGTTGTGGCATATGTAAACTATGATAGGCTATATCATTCTTTTATCATTCTAAACGTTGAATTGGAAATATTACGAGTTTCAAATCCATATTCCTGGCTGGAGTATGAAATGAAAATTGATTTGGTTCATTTGGAATTAGGAATAGTCATTTCAATTTTAAATAATGGCAGTTCATTCATGCTCCCCACAAAATTTGAGGATTGAACATATGATCTAGACTTCTCAACTATGACCTAATGGATCATAATTGAGTCACAATACATTTGCAAATTGACATATTGTCTGCGAAAATTGAGTCACAATACATTTGCAAAGTTCTTGTGAGGGAGAAGTATAATTGAAACCTGATATTTTTGACATAGCTTGTCTTACACAGGAAAACCTTGCAGCTTTGCTAATCTAGCCCAGCAATGCATAGTCCTGCAATTGAATGGAGATATTGATTAGAACATTGGATTTCTATTGTGCCAATGGTTGGTTAGAGTATAGAAGAGATTTGAATTCCATAATTTTTTCTTCTTATCCTGGGATACCATCTGACAATGTTTTTTGTGGACCATGCAGAAGCACAAGTGTATCCCATTAGAAGAGCTTGCTGCAGAATTCAAACTCCACACTCAGGTTCTTATATGTTTATAACTTTATTTATTATACATTTATATGGACATGCACATGAATGGATAGAGGCAGTTTTTCAAAGTTAGTGATGTGTTTTGTATTTCTTGCTCTCATGAGCTAGTTGGGCTTCATGCATAAATGTTATTAGCAATGGAATTTTTTGTTTGTACCAAAATTTTAGATGTCTTATAAGTGAAGTATATATTACTATATTTAAATAGAATTAGTTTTCTATAGAATTGGAGACATGTATTCCATCTTATTTTGTTGTGGAATTCCTTACTTACAAGCATTTGAATTTACTGTCACTCTCTGAATTCAGAAACTGCATTTTGAGAGGCATGGGATTCAATAGAGATTTTAATTTTGTGACGGGAATGACTTTGTTTTGTTTTAGTTATGATTGTGGATAATGTATTATAATCCATAATGATTGGGGTGGTGGTACGGGAGTCATTGTCAGTGGTTTTGAAAAGCATGTTTGGGCAAGATGTAAGGCTGCTCTTCAGCTCCTTGATCCTAATTGGGGAGAGAAAGGGTTTGACTATGGGGGTTGGTTTACATTGTCCATTTTCAGGAAGGGGATGAATAGGGTTCAGTTCAGGTGCGGTTGGACAAGGTGTATAGTCCTTGGGAGGACATCTCTTTTTTGGATCCTAGAAGGCTGTTGATGTGCTAATTGAGGCTATTGGATTGTGTTGACACTTGAAACTGTGAAGTTCTAAGGTAACTAGAAACAGTGCATTGTCACCTTGCACTATTTCTCTGCACTTTGGGTTAGTACTTGCAAACCATATCGAAGAATCCTTTTGTGACTTTAGGGGTCAACTAACAATTAAAATTTAAAAACAATCAGTAACACTTAAATTGAAATACAAGCTTGCTTCCCTGATTACTTCTGTTAATAAATGTGAAAAACCAGCAAGCAAAACATGACCTAATAACTGAAAAACTAAATGCAAAATGATCCAAAACTTGATCCAAGTGTTGGGCACTCAACCCAACGTAATTCTAAACTAACAAAAGCTAAAGATTCTCTCTATTTCTGCAATTAAGATCAAAATTCAACAAAATTAAACAATTATGTTTATCTCCAAGTATTATTTTTGTTTGTGTAATCCTTTATGAGCATTTGTGATTCTCTAGGATATTAGCATGATTCTATGCTAGCATGTTCACATATATGTGAATAGTTTTTGACCTTGACATGCTTTGCATCATGTTTGTATGCAGCTATCTCCATTGGTATCATTTGTTCTGAACTGAGATTTTAAACTTTTGTGTATATAATTGATATCTTACTGTTATCATATCTTAGAGCATCCATTTCATCGCACTAGTTTTAGCTTGCAAATTAATCAACCATTTCAAATAACCTGTATTTTTATTTTTATGTTATGGGAGGACACAACTGAAGGCCAAAGGTATCTCCTACATGGTCCTTTCATAAAGATTCCAACCTTGGCATTCTCATGAAAACATATATGTGGCTCTGGAAAAGCTGTAGACTGTTGTATCTATTTTGCACTTCAAAGAATTTTTTCATGGTCTTTATTGAGGTGAGATTGATTCCCGGTTTCTAACCATTCAGGAGTGTATCATGAAATTGGAGGAATAGAAATATATATGTCTCTGATCGTTAATCCTAAGGCTTTCAGGTCCCTTGTGACTAAATTCAAAAAGGATATGGCACGGGAGCTGGAAGTTTCTATTTATCAGGTGAAACATAAAACCTACCAATGAAGTGAAAAGATTGTTAAATGATTGTTTTCAGCAGTTAAAAAATCCTTAATACTTGTTGACAGTTTCAAAATTTTATGTTTAGAAGGAAGTCATAGATTATTCATTTCATGCTTTCAAGAGTGACAATTTATGGATATATATTTTTGCAAACATGAAGCAAACACAGGTTAACATTCTGAATGTCAGCGACAGAGGAGATACCTTACAAATTGGATGGGATGTAATGCCAGCTGACTCTAGTAATTATATGACAAACAGTACTGCTAAGGTTAAATAACTGAAATCTTTCCTTTTCCAATTAAATGTTTGAGGAATGAGGACGACTGAATAGTACTCTATGATTATTCATGTATATCGAAAAGTATAGTTATATGAATTAATTAAATATGTTGTTCTTTATCTTGTTTTTGCCAACCTTTTTCCATTTGTTCAACTGTTATCGATTTTCATCTCTGCAGAGAATCATCTCCCTTTTAAGTGGGCATTAGGTTCACCTTTGTGATGCCTTCAGAACTTACAAGTGGCTACCCTGTAAGTATAAAAAATTCCAGAGCTTAAAATAGGTTTTCTAGTGTTGTATGCCATCACTGATCCATCTTGCCCCTTTGCTGTATATTATTTTAATGAAAGAGAATAGGTATCAGAATGTTTTTATTGAATAGATAGGGATATGACATCATGTGGGTTGTGTAAGTAACATAATTAGTTTCATGGTATGTACTATTCAAAAAATGACATTAAAGTGTTTGCTTTAGGGGTCATAGACTAATTTTGAAGTGGTTTCTTCATAGGTCACTGCAAGTTAATAAGTTGAGAGGAACGATTCCGGAAGTAATTGGTCTCATGCAGGCTCTAGCTGTTCTATAAGTAAAGTGTTTGATGGATTTTAACTCATACTAAAATGTTTTCTAATCCAATTAAAACTAACCTCATTCCTTAAAATATGCATGCAATCCCAGCTCAATAAAAAGTTAAAACCCATAATGTTTTGGGATTTTGTTAGTATATTTCTTGTGCACAATCAATTCATATTCCTTCCTACATGATCAATGCTCTGAGATCCCAAGTGAAGATTTGATTATACAATTATGGTTTATGCTTTAGTGCATTGATACATTAGTAATATTTATTGCGGGGATTTGAGTGATAATCATCTTACTGGAACAATTCCTCCCATCCTAGGAAATTTGACTTACACTGGAAAGCTGTAAGTTACTTGCATGCTTAATTGCTTGAATTCTAACCTCTGGTCATTATATGTTGACAACAACTTCCTTTCATTTTCAATTTTCAAGAAGCTGATTCTCTTGTTATTTTCCTTGTACTTCTCAGATATTTGCACAATAATAATCTCACTGGATCTATTCCACTGGAATTAGGGAATATGACAAAGATGAGCTACCTATAAGAGCTTTAAACAACATCCTGTAGTTATGTATAGTATATGCAAGAAATATAAATTGGATGTGAATTATAAGAAAAATCCCAATATGGATATGCAGGCAGCTGAATGACAATCAGCTTACAGGGAAGATTCCACCTAAGCTGGGGAAGTTGGAACAACTATTTGAATTGTAAGTTTCTATCTATACAGTTGTCAAGAAAGTAAATACAAAAATGGTAGAAACATATTCAAACCTAGTAATATACTACAGCATTAATCATAGATCTATTGTGGAATCTTTCTGCAAGTATTTTAACAACAGTAGATTCTATTTTGTTTGGAAAAAAATCTTGCCAGAAATCACCTTGAAGGTCCAATCCCAGAGAACATTAGTTCCTGCGTTGCTCTTAATTACTTGTAAGTGATATAATCTTCAGGCCTAGTGGAAAATCTATGGAAAGTAATCTTGGCATTTTTATAACAATATTGAGGTCATGTCTTCTTCTTGTCCTTTCTTTGTCCAGCAATGTGCATGGTAACCATTTGAATGGAACCATTCCTCTGGAATTCCGTAAACTTGACAGCTTAACTTATTTGTAAGTGTTTGTAGGTCACAGATAATACAATTAAACTATTTAACATAATGAATTATTGAATTGTATGCAGCATGTTCAGAGTGATTAACAGATTTTGTTGAGGGTTTTACAGAAATCTGTCCTCCAACAAAATCAAGGGAGCAATTCCCATAGAGTTGGGATATATTATAAATCTAGACACACTGTGAGTTCTTGCTATTTTAATGTCTTGATTAAGCTTCCAAGGCTCCTGTTATAATTTCATCTAGAAACATAATTTGCTCTAACGGTAAAATGTACATTTTAATTGATCTGTCATTTGATGTGAATATTTAGGGACCTCTCTAAAAATGATATTTCTAGACCTATTTCGGGATCTGTTGGGGGTTTGGAACATCTTTTAAAATTGTAATCCATTTGTAGAATTCTTTTGACAACAAATCAAGTTTTTGTGGGTGAGATAACTATTAACCCATCATGGTCTCTATTGGATTGTGAATTCAAGGAACTTGAGTGGCAATAAACTGAGTGGTTTTTTCCCAACAGAATTTGGAAATCTAAGAAGCATTGGGAATATGTAAGTACTTGCATGGTTTGTGTTGTTTGCAAAGAATTCTTGTTCCTTCCACATCTCTATTTAGTTTACCCATGGTCGCTTCAACAAAATTAGCATAGTGTGACATCTTTTCAATGTAGAGACCTTTCTGCTAACCGATTATCGGGTACTATTCCTCAAGAACTTGGACAGCTACAAAATTTGGCCTCGCTGTAAGTTTCTTCGAATGACCTAAGATACAATTTATTTAATAGGTTCACAATTATTATGAAAATAATTCTAGAGATGGATGATATACAGGATTCTGAATAACAACAGTTTATCAGGGGAGGTGCCATATCAGTTGACCAACTGCTTGAGCCTTACTACACTGTAAGAATTAGTCTAAATCACTCCTATTTGAAGTTCATTTCATTTTGAAGTTCCAAGGAAGTAATATTCATATTTCAACTTCTAGTGATTGACTGGAAATGGTTCATTTGTTTCACAGAAATCTCTCTTACAACAATTTGTCTGGGAATATTCCTGCCATAAAGAACTTTACAAGATTTACCCCAGAAAGGTATATATATAATCGAAACATTTTATCTCTGGATCAAATTCAGTATTTGTTCTAGATATTAGTGGGTTTGTGCATTTTTTCTGACATGATTGATTATTACCTCATCTTTTTAGGAAATCTAGGTCTCTGTGGTGATTGGATTGGATCACTTTGTGGGATATACGCTAGGCAATCAAAAGGTGAAAACAAAATTAAATTTTACAAGTCAAATTACATAGATTAATTCTGTTTTACGATCAAATTTCCTGGGAAATTATATTTATAAATGTATCATATTGATTTTGAAAATGAACAG
Organism: Pseudotsuga menziesii; assembly: GCA_001517045.1. Classification (NCBI taxonomy): domain Eukaryota; kingdom Viridiplantae; phylum Streptophyta; class Pinopsida; order Pinales; family Pinaceae; genus Pseudotsuga; species Pseudotsuga menziesii. Next base: position 15,014 of record LPNX011135813.1, on the reverse strand, counting down.
CTTCTATCTCAACACCAGCTATTGTTTGCATCTCTCTGGGTTCAATTTTATTAGTGTCTATGATTATCATAGCTCTCTACCATTCAAATCAGCCTAAACCATTCACCAAAGGGTCAGCAAGCAAAATGGATCAAGGTATTATTATGCCACATTTCTCATTTGTCTAGATTATATCATAGAAATAAAGTATTATCTCAAATCAATATCTATGCACTTCATTAAAAAATGCATTGATGTCCTGATCAGGTTCTCCAAGGCTAGTAATATTGCACATGGACATGTCCCTTCACATGTATGATGACATAATTTGCATTACAGAAAATTTGAATGAGAAATATGTAATTGGTTATGGTGCTACTAGCACAATTTATAAATGTGTTCTTAAGAACTGTAAGTGAATTGCTATTAAAAGACTATACACGCACTACCCACAAATCTTGCGGGAATTTGAGACAGAGTTAGAGACTGTTGGAAGCATCAAACATCGGAATCTTGTCAGTTTGCATGGGTACTCTCTTTCTCCACATGGAAATTTGTTGTTCTATGATTACATGGTAAATGGAAGTTTGTGGGACATATTATATGGTAAGTGAAATGGATGGCAAATCTATCAATAATTTTACTTGTACAAGATACATATAGGCCTAGCATGAGATTCTACCAACCTTTCATATATGATTGATGTTTGCTAATCGATGAATTGGAGAATCTAAACAATGTTTCTTTGTATGTAGGATCTTCAAAGAATATTAAGATATACTGGAACACACGTCTAAGGATTGCTTTGGGAGCTGCACAAGGTCTGGCATATCTCCATCACAACTGTAACCCACGTATTATTCACAGAGATGTAAAAACTTCCAACATTCTCTTAGATGACAATTTCGAAGCACATTTGTCAGACTTTGGCATTGCCAAGTGTATCCCCTCTTCAAAAACTCACACCTCTACCTATGTTATGGGTACCATTGGTTACATTGACCCTGAATATGCAAGGACATTGAGGCTTAACGAGAAGTCCAATGTATACAGCTATGGCATTGTTCTTTTAGAGCTACTAACTAGGAGAAAAGCTGTGGATAACGACTCTAATTTTATTCAGCTGGTAAGATGATAAGATTTATATTGTGTTAATTTGGTTCACTTGGATTTGTTCTCTTTGTCTTGGGACACTGCATAGACCAAGAAAATACAGAAATAACCTTTAGTTTTATTGACATGGCCATTTGAATGTAGATTCTATCAAAAGCAGACGACAATACAGTAATGGAAACTGTCGACCAAGAAGTAGCAGCAACCTGCACAGATATTGGGGTTGTAAGAAAGATCTTTCATCTTGTAACAAACTCCAAGTATCCGATTAAACCAACCAGCACCCAGCAACAACTACATGAGATACTTAGATGAATATGTGGAAGGAAATCACAGTGATGGTACAGGAAGCACAAGCAGCACTTCTGATGGGCATTGGTTTGTGAGATTTGGCGAGGTTATTTCACAGAAATCTGTTTGACTGTAATGAAGGCTCAGATGGAGCTCACAGGAAAAATTATCCAATTGTTCATTGTTCATTTTTTTCCCCCTCTCTTGAGAAACACCATCAATATAACCAAGAAGAGGCTGCTTATCATTAAACCAAGGCACATTGGGAATTCTATAATTCTTACATTATCATTCTTTACAATTTTCCTTAAAAGCCCCAATGACCTTCAAACCAACCCTCATAGCATCCAATCATTATATAATAATCCTTGGATTCCAAGGATAAAAATTATGTAGATCTTCTATATCTACCAATTTCCTAGGTTTGAAGATGTTAAATCCACTAAAAGTTAAGTGCAGCAAATATATTTTCATAATGAAGAATTTTTTACATGAAGTAAATTTTTTGGCACCAAGATGTTTGAGACAAATGTGAATAAATTTCTCACTTCAGCTTCATACGGTGAAAGTGCAAACAAAGATGTAAGCAACTAGGTTATCCACTAACTCCTCATCAGACAAGCCTTTTTCTAAACTATCAAACAGTTTCAAAATAGATTGGTGGGTTAACAGGAATTCTTATGTGTTTTCCAATGATGTTCTTTTTCTTATTAATAGGTTATACTAGTTAGGTAATGATAGATACTAGACTACCTATTTTCACTTACCTGCTAACAATTACCTTCATGGCGTATTATTGCACCTTCCTTGGAGCAATTGCTAGTTTTATTGGATTTTGTAGGAGTGAGCTTAACTTATAAGTGGGCCATTGAGTATGAAGAGCCCGCTACTGAGGATTTGTCATTCAGTATGAAGACCCTGATGTTGAGGCTTTGAAGCTGTTAAGTGTGGTTTTGAAGCTGCTGACGTGGGATCTAAGTATGGTTTTGAAGCTGTTGATGTGGGCTCTAAGTATGGTTTTGCAACCAAGTGCAAGTATGATGGTTTATCCATTGTAATATTTTGAAAAGTGATGATTTTCCTGTAAAGTTATATCAAAATTAATATGTGTTTGTGAGAAAACTCATATTTATTGTAATACTTTTGACATTTCATATAATATAATTTGTGGTTTAAAACTTATATATATGGTTGTACTTTATATTATGTACCAATGTTGTAATTATTAACTAATTAATGTGAGATTGCATGATTTACATGTGTATTAGATATTATTTACAAGTGTTGTAATTAATTATAATGTGACATTGCATAATTCGCATGTGTATTAGATGAGAATAAATGTATGATTCTTTTTTTAATTTAAACGTAATATCAAATTAAAAATTTATATTGATTAATAATGGACACCATTAAAACTACTAAAATATAATGACCATACATAAAGCAACTAAAAATGACTAAATTAGTGACCAGTAAATGAGATTAATGACCAAAATTTGCAAATAAAATGACCAATAATTGAGAGATATGTGACCAAACAATGAGATATAAATGACCAGAAAAATGACCAAAATTTGCATATCAATGACCAAAAATCAGTTTTGGTGGCTAATTTATGGTCTTTTATTACGTGACCAAATTTGGTCATATTCTAGCTTGTCATGTGGTCATTAATTTGTTCACAAATGTGGTCATATATTTGGTCATTGATTCAAATATATGACCAAATTAATGACCAAATATATGACCAAATTAATGATCAACCGACAAGCTATAAATGACCAAAATAAAAATGACCAATTTTGGTCATGTAATAAAATACCGCAAATTAGCCACCAACGATCACCAAACCAAAAGTGGTCATTGATATGCGGATTTTGGTCATTTTTTTGGTCACTAATCTCTCATTTTCCACTAGTGTTATATTAATTTATTTAGTGTAGTTTTACAAATTCAAGGCACATCCTTTGCCTAAATTCTCCACCGAGAAATATTTTCCAATTGCTCTTTTCTTCGTTGCAGGGTTCCTCCTGGCATATTCTTAAGATACCAAAATTATTCAAGAGCACGTGTATTATTTAGATAATTGCTGGTACATTCTTGTTGTACCCAACACTAGTCTGAGTTATGTGTATTCTTCACATGAGAAAATATAACAACCACAAGGAAAGTAGTAGGAAATTACAGACACATATTCCTAAACCATTTGACTTGCATAATTAAAAACAATGAATGCTTTTGCACTCCGATCACAAAAATAAGGGGTTAACTTCCTGATCTGCAACAAACAAGCAATCAGCAGGAAACTATGTACACATATTCATAAATCGATTACTTGACTCACAGAATTAAACGTCATGGAATGCTTTCACACTGTGATAAAAAAAATAAGGGGGGTTAACTTCTTGATCTACAACAAATAAGCCCTCAGCAGGAAAATATGTACACATATTCATAGATCAATTATTTATCTTGCAGAATTAAAATCAATGAATGCTTTCACAGTTCGATCACCGAAATAAGGGTTAACTTCCTGATACTATTATACATAAACCAAGGTAACCTTTCCTCATCCCCGGGACGTTGTTTCGCAGTATCAGAATCACCGTGTAACAAATTGGACAACTAAGAAAACATATATTTATATAATCCAACCCAAACTAATGCAGGTGGGTAAAATAGACCCAATGGGTATGCCAGTTTCCCGATCCCCAAAACGCATGGCAACAATAGACTTAAGCTTATGAACAATTTAGACCCCAAAGTACTATCAAATGGAGTTCAATAGAGGTATATGATGCCTAAAAAAAATAGCAGGAAAACCAATGTGTCTTCCGTTCTTAGCAAAACGCAAGCAAAATAAAATCCTTCGATCTTAAGTTACAAGCTCCAGATCTATTGTAGAAGGTAGGATCTCCAAAGCAAAGTAGGATCTTTACATAATATGTAACAATCAGCACAAAATTCCCATATACATAAAAAATGAGCAGAGGTTTAGCATTAAACAACAAATCCCCAATCGAATCAAAACGCAGACTAAAGCTATGGCATTCAAATAGCAGGGACCCAAATATACAGAAATTCCAACTCGAACAAAATGCATAGATAGATCAAGCACCGTGAATCTTGGTCATTAGCGATTCCAACCACGACTCTACTAACATAATCGTAAATAACGATTTGGTCTCTAAGGTATCGCATCCTAGTCCAATACGCAAAGGTAGATTGAACCCACACTAGTATGGACCTGGTTTGTAGCACTAGAGTATGGATCTAGTTTCTTTTAAAATACAACCAACACGTTGATAGCCAGATCATGTTTAAGTTTGGAATGGTACAGAAAATAAAACTAAAAACGTTTCCTCCTATCTCAGACCTAGCATTGGATTTAACAACAAAAACAATCATTGCATTGGTAGCCAGATCATGTTCAAGTTTTGAATTGATCTATACATCAAATAAAATAGAAAACGTTTCCAACCATATTGTATCTCACATCTAGCAACAAAAACAATCATAGGGTTGATAGCGAGATCATGTTCAAGTTTGGAATTGATCTCTAAAACAAATAAAATAGAAAATGTTGCCAGCCATACTATTTCTTATAGATGAAGCACCGAATTTAACATGAAAAACAATCATAGTGTTGATAGCCAGATCTCATTCCTCTATGGAGCTGAACTATAACAACAAAATAAACAAAAGAGGCCAATCTCTAGATCAGATTCAGCCCTGGAACTGATCTAGAGAAGAAAAATAAACAAATGGTGATAGATAAATCGTATTTAGTATCTAGGTTCACTCTATAACGGCAATATAAAACCAAAGTGTTCATAGCATTCAATTCGGTGCTAATATTTTATATATATACAGGAACCTCAAAATCCTTTACCCGCAGTCTAGATTTCACCCCCAAATCATATCACCATCGCTACCCTAACCTTCACCCCCCGCTGATGCATGAACCTCCGTATATTAATTAAATAACCTAGAAAGAAAAAGATTCCACACACGATGTTGAGAGAAAACTGTAACTTTTGCACTAAATATGCCAGGCTGTCAATCTTTGCAGTAAGTATCCCTGCATAGTGCTGAGGAATATTCACGGACAAAATAATAAATTCCAAGCATGCACCCAACCAAACCAATATATAGGTTTTCATATACACTAAATATGCCAGGGCGTCAATATTTGTAGGAAATCTTCCCTTGATAGTGATGAGGAAGATTCTCGGTCAAAATAATAAATTCCAGGCATGCACCAAACCAAAACAATTTCAGTTTTCATCTTCACTAAATAAGCGAGGCCATCAATCTTTGCAGTAAATATTCCCTTGATAGTGCTGAGGAAGATTCTCAGTCAAAATAACAAATTCCATGCATTAATAACAACCACGCCTCCATGATTTCAGCCAAGGATTTCACACAATAAATCCAAGGATTTTAGCCACTCCTCCATAGTAAATGGCTGTGATTTTGGGTAATTTTAGTAATGGCTGAAAGTCAATAGTCAAGAAATGTGTCAATTTAATTCAACAATGCCCCATAATTATCTGGTATAAAATGAGGTAATGTAATAACTCCTCGTCAATAATCAACACAAGTCCAAGCACTAATAACACCTCCACAATTAAATGCTATAACCGACGGTAAATCAATCAGTATTGGTATTCTTCTCTACGATAAATATAATGTTTTTCTTTTACATTTATATTTATATATAAATTATGGTTGATGTTCCTCATTGTTATACACCTGAGTGGCACCTCTCCGTCCGAGTGTTGATATCCCCCATGTCGGCACACAAAAGGACACTTATGGATAGAGGTTTGCCCTTGACACTATAGCTTGGCTTGTCATGAAATACATTCTACCTTCATCCAGCTGATTACTTTGCCATTTAGCCATGTTGGGATGTATTTGCGACTCTCATTCTTGACAACTCGCGAGTCATTCGCAGGTCTCCTTCACAGCAAGTCGCGAATCCTTGTATTCGCGGGTTGCGCTTATACAGAATCGCGAGTCATTCGCTGGTTGCTCTACTACATACCTGCGAATGTGCCCCTTAACATGAAAACACAAAATCACGTGCTAATGGGAGTTTAGTTAAGTCATTTTACTTTATCTCCCTAACTACTATAACCTCCCTAACCTTCGAGAACTGCCTTATTTCACCCATATAAATACAGGCCTCGGGGAGGGTTGTGGAGACTTACACTTTGGAGCAAATTTATGCTGGTGGATTGTTTACAGAAGTCTTTGGAGCAGTGAAACTCAGAATCCTTTGGTGACATAGGAGTCCTTGTCTCAAACGTTTGGTTGTACTCTGAACTTTCTCATTATTGATAATAAAGAGATTACTTCTTCCACTTGTGTCTTATATATCTTGGTTTGATAATTGTTTATGCTCCAGTATTTCATATTTGAATTATCTAACCTGCTAACATATATATATGAATCATTCTATATCTAGAAGATTGTCTCTGAACAGGTGAAAGAGGAGCGAGCCTTGAATACTTTGGAAGTGGAGCAGATCGGAAGAGGACTAGCAAGGATCAAATGTCGTTAAACAAGTAAGTTCCTTTAATCCTCCTATTTCCTATTCTGCACTTTAAAAGTCGATTGTCTACAAGTGTTTGAGTATGTTGGTAACCCCCGACCTACGATTATTAGGTGCATAATCCCTTACAACAAAACTAGCGACTCCGCTGGGGAAGCCTAGACTGCTATAGGTCATTTATGTTATCCTGACCATTTTGCCTGTAAGTCTGCTTGTGGTTTGTTATCCTGGATCTTGTCTACTTTAGTGTTTGAAAGTCTTACGGTTTTTCTTTGATTTTGAAGAAAATTTTTATACCCATTCGCGGGTTGTTCCATTGAACAGTCGCGAATTTAAAGTTGCATTCGCGGGTTGTTACACTGCACAGTCGTGAGTCATTCGCGAGTTGCACTACTAGACAGTCGCGAGTACTCGTGAAGATTTGGATTTTTAAAGAAGAGTTTGCTTGTGTATTTTCTTGTTATAGTCCTTGTTTTCTAGGAAGACTTTCTTTAATAATGTTGTAGAGTTTGCTTGATTGCCTCAGGTGATCACATCTTAGTGCTTTTTGAAAGCCATTTGAGTCTTTTTACTTGTTTTATTTACTGTTTACATCTTGGAGTATTCTGGCCTATTTTCGTTGTTGGTTTAAGTGTCTTAGTCCAGATCAGTGATCAGGGTCTTGGGCTCTGTTTTCCAGTCTGCTTTCCGACAGTTCCTGGTTTGCACTTACCTTTTTAAGTCTGCATTGGTTTTGTATCATTGTTTGCACCCAAGCTAGGTTTCCTAGCCTGCTTTCCTTGCTGGTATTTTGGTCCCGTTTGCCTGTTTGCTTTAGTTTGTGGTTTTTATACAGTTTATAAATTTCAAGTTGACACAAACATAGTGCATTGTAGATGCATAGTAGTTTCTTTGAGCAATTTTTAAAGTGAAAACAAAACATAGTTAGTCTTTTGCATTGTGGTTTTTGCATAAGTAGTGTTTGCTTCATTTTAAAATATATAATCTCAGAAAATTACAAAAATATAAGCTTAGTTTCTCTCATAGTTGCATTCTGTTCATCAATACATATTTTGAAAAAATGAAAAGAAGTTTATTTTATAGTGTTAGTTTGCTTTGAATACACCTTTTAATTTCATTTATTTATTGCTGAGTCAAAACACCATACAGTACATCACTTCCACTTCCTTTTGAGTAAGAAACAACCCTTAAAATAAACGCATAAATTAAAATTTATTAGTAAGTTTTTATTTTTAGGGCCTTTTCACCTACTAGCTTAGGCTAGACTTGCGGGCTAGGGAGTGTAAACTTCCCACAAGTTATAAACTCAGACGTAGTGGACCTATCTTTAGGTAAATCCTTGATTCTATCACTGTATCTGGGAAGCTCCTCTCAAACGGGAGTTAAGCACTAGGCCGTGTGGAGGCTTGGACAGAGAGGATAACCCCCCGAATCCTTGTCAAAACGTAACCCAGGACTTTTACGCATCTGGGGATTCTGTCCTAGACAGAGTTTCGGGCTCAGCTACCCTACCCATGTGGACGAGTTCGGCTGATGACTGTCCCCCAAGACAGTTGGTATTGTCAAGGTAGCCTTAGTCTCTTGTCTCTTTAGGGTTCATACCTAGGTAAACCGGAAGGTTATTTCTGGTTCACCTCGAACGGGATTGGAAGGTAACCCTTGTGGAAAGTGCAAGAGGGTGGTGGGTGATTCCTCCGCTTGTGCCTGAGAAACCCTCAAGGACGCCAAGTAACTGTTCATTAGCTTTCTTCGGGAAAGTACACCTTTATACCCTGGTTTGATTGCTTGAGACTCTAGGATCTTTTTAGTGTGTGCTCTGTGGATTTGCTTGTGGTTAGTTGGCCTTAGGGTGTGATTAGTTAAAGTATTAATTCTAGAGGACCAACTTGTTAGAAGGTCAAGAAGGTTGATAAACCTTCCTCCTCTTCCTACATTGGAGCCTCCACCTTTACCCCAAAGGCAGAGATTAGGCACAAACGGTTCTTTTGAACCAGTAGGAGTAAGTGAGGTTCTTGGTGAACCAGAATTGATAACCGCTTTGACTTTGACACAGTCAAGATAGAAGAATTGCAGACTGACGAGTTTGCAAGAAATTATAATACTCCCTTGACTGATTTGAACGATCCAGTGATCGTGCAGGTTAGACCCTTTGATTTACCAGTACTAGGTGTCCCTGTGGGTAGAGTCATGTCTTCTGCGGGAGAAAGTTAATTTGTATTCACCTCAACCCTTCCGGTTGAAGGGGTACTACCTCCCCCGGTTAGTACCCCTAGATCTAATTTACCTTCCACACCCTTAACTCCAGCAAGCCCGGTGGTCCAACCACCAGTTTACTCGAACATACAAGGTACTTCTGGTGATGTGGTTACGGGGACCCCCAGTATACCTACAATTCCTTCTTCCTTCCCTTACACTACCTAGAGTGGTCCGGTAGGATCCTCGGCCTTTTTCCAAGGATTCCCTTGGAATGGGGGGCACATTCCCCCATCCAGTCCATACGTAGTTCCACCCCCTTCATATGTAGGAGTGTAGTTTGGAAGCAACACCTCTTATGGGAAAAGCTACCAAACCCCTATTTCGGTCCCATACACGAGCTCTCCCTTCTCTTTGTTTAGTGGAGGGATACCTTTGTTTAGTGGAGGGATACCTACTCCAGTATTTCAGACCCCTACTTCTATGGGGACGGCCCGAACCACTTACACTGCACCTCCCACCCAAAATCCAGTGGTTTACGGATGGAATCCATTCCAAAGCAACCTTCCCACTTCACAACCGGTGTCAGGGGGAAACCCCACTTTTACCTATGGGAATTCGGGGGCAGGACCCTCTAATCCCCAAGCTGGCACATCTAGTGCACCAGTTAGGCCCAAACTTCCCTTTCTGGCAACTTTGAACTTGCTAGACTTATCAAAATTGATGAACGATCCGGTGAGGCATGACCCCTTGTGGCCACCTGTTCCCACCAAACTGCCCTCGGACATCCCTAAGTTCGAAGGTAAGGCTGGTGAAGATCCTGGGGCACATGCCACCACCTTCCATCTATGGTGTTCTTCCAAGTCATTGAATGAAGATTCAGTGATATTGAGGCCGTTCCAGAGGACCCTGACAGGCACTGCAGCAAAATGGTAAATCGGGCTGCCTTCTGCCGCTTTTAGCAGTTTCTGGGACTTGGCTACTGCTTTCCTTAGCCACTTTCAGCTTCCAGTCTGTTATGATTTTGGAATGGACTTGTTGTCCACCTTTAGACAAAACAAGGCAAACCACATCTCGGATCATATCTAAGAGTGGAGGAGGCGAAAGAGCCTTATTAAAGCCACCATCCCTCCTGATTTTCTACTAGAATGGTTCCTTAAATCATTGTTACCATACATATCTAAGGATGTCTCCACATCAGGAGTGACTAGTGAGGAAGAAGCCATACTCAGGGCCCAACAGTTGGATTTGATTTATTCATAGTCTGGTATTTTATATGAAATCATCCCTGAGGCACCAAGGCCTTCTCATGAGGCCGAGAAACCAAAGCTTGGACCCCATGCCGATGGTGTGGTTGGGTCCGTAAACTCTCCCACTGTAGAGTCTTTGACAAAAGAACTTCACCAATTGTCTGTCAAACAGTCTACGGCGGAGGAAGGAAAGGCTTCCCCCTCCTCCCAAAGTGAAAATGTTTTTGCACAATCCTCTTCGAAGGGAAATCAGCAGCCCGGCAGGAAGAAGAAGAAACGAAAAAAGAGAGCGGAAACCAAAATCAAAACAAGCCAAAGCCCGCAAACAATGCTGATGGGGGCAAAAAGGAAAATAATAAAGTCAAGTTCCCTTGTAATTTGTGCCAAGGGGACCACCTTACTCATCTTTGTCCCCTCATGGAACAAGCTCAGAAGCTATTACAAACGCAACCATCGGCTGTCCTGAAGGATCCTTTTCCCCAAGGGCAGAATTCTGCTTCAGCTTCTACCGTAGCAAGGGGTAGTCATACTGCTCCTGACCCTAATTATATCAACATGGTACGATCCTCAACTTTGTTACAAACTAGGAACAAGAACTATGAGAAAGAGACTGATGAGAAGGGTAAAGCTGTAGGTGAACCTTCCAACCCTCTCACTATAGAGAAACCTGTGGAAATAATGCCAAAGATACCCAAAGAAGACTTTGCATAACCCAAATTCCCGAGCCGCTTCTAACTACTCCGTGGTTGAAGACTTGGCTCAGACTCCATGTGCAATGTCAGCTTTGGAGGTGCTACAGAGCTGTCCTGCTCAGCAGGATGCCCTCTTAGCAGCTTTAGGTAGCATGGATTCTTCTACTCTCACTGCGAAATTTCATCTCTCTGATGTTAAAATTCACCTCCCTTACCATTTAGCTCTATCGATAGATGTTGTACATGGTGGTAATACCATCGGACGAGCAGTTGTCGATGAGGGAGCCTCTACTTGTGTTATGTCCCTGGCTTGTTGGAAATCTCTCGAATCCCCAGAGTTGGTCCCATCAACCACTTTACTTACTGCTTTTGATGGAAGGTCTTTCAGTCCACATGGTATCCTTCCTGCTTTCGAGATTAAGTTGGTTGGCAAAGCAGTTTCTGCTGAAGTTGAAGTGATTGATGCTCCCTTGTACTACAATTTGCTTCTGGGTAGGAATTGGACTTATGCAATGTCTGCCGTTGCATCTGCTGTCTTTCGTGTCGTGGTTTTTCAACATGAGGGAAAGCTGGTCACTGTTGACCAACTTGATTTTACTCGAAAAGGCCGCTTAGAGTCTAAAGATTCCACTGTTCCATTGGTTGATAAGGCCAAACCTACTGTACAGAGCTTGGGGGATGGAATGTACGCATCATTGATGGGAACATTCGATATTCCAGCGCCAGTCCTTTATATCGGTTCTACTACTGTAGGGAAGTCCATTGATTCGGTGGTCGATAGGACTGATCCTTGGGTCCTCCCAACTCCTCAGGAACCGGAAGTGCCCTTATCTGTAGTGGAAGTGGCGTATCAAGCTATTACCCAAACCACTGTAGATCCCATTCCAGATCCTCTTATAGTCTTGGATGATCTGGAAGAAGTCTATATGCCCGCATGGGCGGAAAACTCTTTACATTCCATAGATTGCTTAGACACTGTTTTACCTTCTGATGAAGCTATTCTGGAAGCTATGTGTTCGCGTGATAAGATATGTGAGGATCTTCATCACCAATCTTATTTCCTCCCAGATCTAAGCAAGATAGAAAACCAAGAGTTTCATGTGAGACTCTCAGATGATGTTGATACACCTGTCAACCCTTTACCTAGGGAAGGAGTGTTTGCCGAGGGGAATATGGCAAACATTTCCGCCACTATACCAATCAACATCTCTGTTAAACCAGATGTCATGGAAAATATCTATATAGGTGCAAGCTGCTCTCTGGAGGAGATTTCCATTTATACTGCCCTTATCAAGGAATTCCATGATATCTTTGCCTGGTCATATGAGGAGATGCCAGGCATTGATCCATCTATTGTTCAACATGAGATCCCAACCTATCCTGATGCTAAACCATTTCGGAAAAAATTACGACCTGTGAACCCGCGTAAAGCGGCGGCTGTGAAGGCAGAGGTCGAAAAGCTTTTGAAAGCAGGTTTTATATATCCCATTACTTTGACTGAGTGGGTGTCCAACCTAGTTCCTGTTGATAAAAAGCAAGGGACTATTCGCGTTTGTACGGACTTTCGAGACCTTAACAAAGCGTGTCCCAAGGACAACTACCCCACACCATTTATCGATCAGATCATAGATGCATGTGCGGGTAGTGAGGTATTCTCGTTTATGGATGGTTTCTCCGGCTACAATCAAATCCAAATCAAACTAGAAGACCAGCATAAAACTACTTTTATTTGCCCTTGGGGTACATTCGCGTATAGAAAAATGCCCTTTGGATTGAAAAATGCAGGGGCAACCTTTCAACGAGCCATGAACTTTTCTTTTCACGACATAAAATCCATTGTTGAGCCTTACCTTGATGATCTGCCTGCTCATTCTCGCAAGAGGATCCAGCATCCAGATCATTTACAGTTAATTTTTGAGAGATGCAGATACTATAAAATTCGCTTGAATCCCCACAAGTTTTTTTTCTACGTCGAGTCAGGTAGATTGCTTGGATTCATTGTCTCTAGTAGGGGCATTCAGGTGGATCCCTTAAAAGTTGAGGCTATTGTAAATCTGCCTCCTCCTCGTTCACTTAGGCAACTTCAGAGTCTACAAGGAAAGTCTAACTTCCTCCGACGTTTTATCGTTAATTATACCAAGATCACAAAAGGTTTCATGCACCTACTTAAACAGGACACCCCATTTGTATGGGATGAAACTGCACAACTCGCGTTCGAGGCATTAAAGAAAGCCTTGTTATCGGCTCGTTTATTACGCCCGCCAGATTACTCTAGGGATTTCATATTATATCTGGCTGCGTCGGAGTCTACCATTGGGGCAGTACTAGTTCAGGAGGATGACAAGCTCGTTGAGCATGTTGTCTATTATCTTATCCGCGCTTTGGTTGGGCCTGAGCTTAAGTACTCCCACGTCGAGAAGTTAGCCTTAGTGGTTGTTTATGCTGTACAGAGGTTACAGCACTTCATCTTACTGAGGACCACTACTGTAGTGGCGGATGTAAACCCTTTCCAATATGTTTTATCCCGATGCATTGTTGGGGGAAAATTCAATAAGTGGATAGTCATTCTCCAAGAGTTTGACTTGGTTTTCCAATCCGCTAAATCCAAAAAGTCCTTAGTTTTTGCCGAGCTTATAGCAGAATTCCCTACAGAAGAAGATGTAGTGGTTGAAGATGACTCATTCCCAGATGAGCACATCTTCCTTATATCCACCTCTGATCCCTGGTACGGAGATATTCTTATATATCTCCAGACTTTGAAGTATCCTACCGCTTACTCTAGGGAAGACCGACGCAAGTTACGCCTTCATGCTAAAAAATACCTCATTATAGGAGATACATTATATCAACGAGGGGTAGATTCCGTCTTGCATCACTGCCTTACTCATGAGGAAGCGGAGATTGTCCTAAATGATTCCCATAGCGGAGCATGTGGGGGTCATTTATCTGGGTTAGCAACGGCCCCGAAGATATTACGTGCCGGGTATTTCTGGCCCACCATATTTAAAGATTGTGTGGAGGCTGTGAAACGTTGTCATCCATGTCAGCTACACACCAAAAAAATGCGGTCACATCCTGCTCCCTTGTTTCTCGTCGTCTCGGTAGGCCCCTTCATGAAATGGGGGATAGATTATATGACATGCAACCCAGCCTCGGCTGGGGGGCATAAATACATCATTGTCACTCTCAACTATTTCACAAAATGGGCAGAAGCAATGCTTACTTTCAAAGACAATGGGGAAACAACAACTTACTTCATGTTTAATCAGATTATTGCTAGGTTTGGTATTCCCAAAGTGATTGTCACTGACCATGGCAGTCATTTCCAAAATCATATGATGACAGAGCTGACCACCATGCTTGGATTTCGACAAGAACATTCTTCTCCTTATTATCCACAAGCAAATGGTCAGGTTGAGGCTGTAAACAAAACTTTAAAAACTATCCTTAAACGTACTATTGATGCAGCCCGTTCAAATTGGCACATCATGTTATATCCTACTCTTTGGGCTTATCGAACCAATGTCAAAACTGCTACGGGTTTTTCCCCCTTCCAACTTGTTCAAGGGGTGGAAGCTATTACGCCGATTGAATGCGAAATCCCATCCTTGCAGATAGCTATTCATGTACTACCTGACACAACTGAGCTTGAGGAACGGTTGCTCCATTTAGAACACCTTGATGAACAACGTAGAGATGCGTTGACTGCAAATCAAGCTCATAAGAATAGGGTTAAATCCCAATATGATAAAATAGTCAAACCTCGAGTTTTCTCTGAGGGGGAACTTGTCTTGCTCTGGGACCAAGATAAGGAGCCCCTGGGGGCAGGAAAAGTCAAGGCTATGTGGTTGGGACCCTATGTTGTGTCTAAAGTTTTGAGTAAAGGCGCATATGAATTAGTGGATTATGATGGGAATAAGCTGCCTGAGCCTA
>LPNX011135811.1:85998-101131 GCA_001517045.1 Pseudotsuga menziesii | reverse complement strand
CTATGGCCGAAGTTGGAAAGGCCCAAGAAGTTGCAAAAGTCCCTTAGTGTCACTAGGGTTGGGTAATCATAAATGACATGGATCTTCGTTGGATCCACATGCGCAACATGATCATTTATGGTATGTATCCTAAATATTGAATTCTTTGAATGCTAAATGAATAATTATTTATATCGGTATATGACTTATGTTGTTGAAGGGTGTTGAACACTTAATAATGCGCTTTATATGTTCCTTATAGGTTTTACTAAAGATGAGGGCATCATCTAGATATATGACCACAAAGGAAGTTGTGAATGGGCATACATTATCATCCATCATCCGTATGAACATTTTTGGGAATTATTTAAGTTTAAAAGCATTTTCAACCACTCCAAGGTACCTTCTCTATACCTGAATTGATTGAGAAGATCATTGATCTAGGGGAACTATATTGTGGTTCTTGAGTTGATTGAGAAGATCATTGATCTAGGGAACTATATTGTGGTTCTTGGTTGTGATTTGTCTCTATGGTTCATATAGGTTTGTTTAGTTGGTGTTTTATGGATTTTTTTCAATCCTCCATGAATTCACGAAGGATTGAAAAAAATCGGGCAGCATTTCGGCTTGCCCATGACACATTTCAAAATTAAACCGGTAGCATAAACACTACCAGTTGACATAATTTATATATATATAACAAATTAACAAAAAAATTCAATTTAACTACAAATTTTCAAAAATCCGGCAGCATTTCTGCTTGCCGGTACACATTTTAAACATGAAAATAATAAAAACATACATTTACCATATTTTAAAATAAATTTATTAAATTTATTAAAAAATTAAATTAAATTCCATTTAAATTGAAAAACAATTATTTAAACTGAAAAACAATTATTTTAACTGTTACCTCTTGGGTCTGACGCCATCGTGACGAGGTTGGGTTGCTTCGGGGTGCTTGGGTTGCTTCAGGGTGCCAATGCTTACGTCGCTCTCACTTCGTATCTCGGTCGAGCTTTCACGGTGTAGTTTTGTGAAACAAACGGCGGGGGCCTGCGGCCTCTATTTATAATTTTTTCAATACAGGCACCTCGGTCGAGGTAAATACCTCGACCAAGGTGCATACCTCGACCGAGGTATTTATTAACCCTCGGTCGAGGTTTTAATAGCTCAACCGAGGGTTAGTAAATACCTCGGTCGAGGGCTTAAAAGAACCTCGGTCGAGGGCTTGATAAAACCTCGGTCGAGGGCTTGTTAAACCCTCGACCGAGGTGCGTTTTTTCCTTTTTACCAAAATGCGCTTGCCAAAAAGTGTTACCCAGGTCCGTGGATTCACCCGAAGGCATATTGGGAGGGGGTTAAAAAAAATGATTTTGGGAGGTATTTTCCAATATTTTTTGAAAATAGGGGTATTGTTTCATATGCCACAAACAAATGTGCTATGGCATGGTTTCACTAAGTGAAGACCCCGTGCTTTTGGATTCCATTTATGAAGGATTGTCTATCTTCACTTACACTTTTTGTAGTTCCTAAACATGTAGATGCAATAACTATTGTGTCATCTAGTTCGACAACAATGGACCAACTATATTCAACATTATATGGAATCTAACCAATAGTTGAAAAGAGCACCACGTCTGCATAACTATCTACACTTGTGTTTGTAGAACCATCACAAATTATTTCATCATGTTTAAGTAGGTATTGGATACTTTCACGACTTTCAACTCCATAAATAAAATCATTAGATTTATCTGGAAAAAGTGGTTGAGAACATTCTGTAGGTGCTTTCTATTACACACGTGGGCACATTTTCATATTTATTGACATGAAAACTAGATGGTGATATGGAACTCGCTGTGTTATTCAATTTAATTTCCAAGACATCAAGTTCATCACTTTCATGTTCTTTACCATGTTTTTATTGGAAGCTTTGAAAATTGGATTGGGATTTAATTTCCAAGTCTTCCTCTTGGGAGGCTTCTAGTTCTCTTTGTTAGTTTATTTCATTGAAGGTCTTGTCAACAATTTTTTCATTTGATTGTTCATGACGGTCAAAAACTTCTTCCATTTTCATCATAAATTCATCGAAGATCTCATTCAATTCCTTTTTAAATAACTTCATGGTTAATGCAAGATTTTAATAGTTAATTAATATTAAATCCAGTTAACGATTAAAAATATTGATAATTACTATTATTATTTTATAAATAATAATAATAATAATAATATAGTTTATTTTTTGGGGTGAACATTGAAATTAGGTCTTAATAAAACCTGGTGTGGTTTATAAAACCAAGGTTTGTTTTTATAAACAATTTGGTTTTTTTTTTCCTTTTTTCTTCTTTCTCCTTTTTATGGGATCTTCTTATCTTCTTCTTCCTTTTTACTTCTTCTTCTTCTTTTTCTTTTTATTTTTTCTTTCTATTTTTTTTTCCGAAATAAAATGGATGGAAAAAATCCAAAATATGGCCAAAGGCCCGAAATCAAGCCCAAGAAGGGGCTCTAATAACACTGTAACACCAAGTCCATTTGTTATGGAAGAATTTGTATCTCGATAAAGACGAGATCCATATTCATAGTAAATAATACGTATTGAATAAAATAATTTGATGATATTTTACAATTGAAATCCTTCCTATAAATATGGATTAGGAACCTATTGGGAGGAGTCATGTCCTCTTACGGTAATAGTAATTATTAATTGATTATTAATTTATATGTTGTTTATGTATTATTATTATTATTATTATTATTAACAACATGACAAAATTGCTTCAAAATGGAAACCATGGTGTAATTGTGGTGCTCACTAAATGTTCAAACATAAAGACCCTCTATTATTGTGGATCTCCAAAGCGTTATTCACAATAATTTCAAGGTATTTAGAGATATTATTAAATGTCTTCAACCTTCCTAATAACATGGCCATGTTATTCACTTGCAACTTAGAAGTGTACCACCTAACATCAGACTTTACACGTACCCATATGCACAAAAGAGTGAGATTGATCATATGGTTGAAGAAATGTTAGATGCTAGCATCATTTAACTTATCCAAAGTTTGTTCTCTTCACCAATGGTGATGGTTCACAAAAAGGATGGTTCATGGCATATGTGTCTAGATTATAGAGAAGTCAACAAGATGACCATTAAAGGTAAGTTTTCTATTCATGTCATTAATGAATTATTAGATGTATTACATGGATATATTTTCTTTACCAACTTGGATCTCCATTTTGGATATCATCACATCAAAATGAATTAAGAAGACATCCCAAAAAATCCTTTAGAAAACATGAAGGGCATAATGAGTTATTGGTGATGTTGTTTGGCCTTACCAATCCACCTAACAAAACTAAAGCTATGATGGATTAACAAATTCCCAAAACTTTGAAGATTATTAAAGGAATCTTAGGATTGATAGGATATTACTGCTAGTTTATGAAGAATTATGATCAAATAATAGTACCTTTCACAATGTTATTGAGAAAAGAGGAATTTTCTTGGACTCTAGAAGCAACCAATTATTTAAAAAACTTAAAGAGGTTATGTGTACAACTCATATCCTAGACATGACTAACTTAAAAAAAGACTCCATGATTTTTCAATGATTGCTCAAGGCTTGGTTCAATGCAAAGAAAACTAATGAGATTGAGTGCAAACACATTTATAAGGTCCACATTCTCAATTGCATCATTAGGTTTTGTTTATTAGTATCATAAGTGATATTTAAGATAGTGATTGTGTGCTTAAAGTTCTTTTTTTTTTATGAAAGTAGGGTATTTTTATAGCATTTTTTTAAGCAGCGTAAATATTAGAAGGTTTGTATTTTTTGGCTAATCTTCTTCTTTTTGTAAAGTTACAAATTCTATTAAACAGAGGGTTCAAATATTACATATCCATGAATATTTTGGGGTGGCCTTAGGTAATGGAACCACCATGCCAACCATTCAAAATTACAGTCACGTCATGTATGATCATAACAAAAAAGACTAACTAACATAGGAGACCAAAAGGTAGGCCTATAATCCACTATACTGCAGTAGATAAAAAATTTAAACATGACACTAATAAACAGGCTCGAACAAAAAGACTTGAAATAACATTCAGAGCCCATGGGTGGAAGATCCTTCGAAGGAGTCATTAACCACTATTTACTAAGGGGGAACCTCCTCCAGGATGGGGCATCCACCTTGGAAGTCATCATCAGCAGTAGAAACAAGATTTTTTACCAGTAGGGGAGAGGACTTTCCAATTGGTTCCTCGTTATCGTGAACTCGCTTGTTGAGAAGAGGTATAATTGTTGATGGGATGGGGAAAGGAACACTGGTCCCTATCGTCTGAACCAGATTTGATCCCCTCTCCATCAACCACCCATCCGTAGTGATTCCACTTCCCACTTTTGTGTTTCTTTCTCTTCACTACCTGCTTGTTAGGCGCTTCTAGGAAAAAGTGGCGTCCAAACCATAGAGTTGTTCATCCAAGTCTATCAACTTAGCTTTGGCCAAGAGTATCATGTTGCAGGAAGAGCTCCAATTTCCCAACATATCCTCCATAAGAGTATCCATCATATTCTTAATTAGCCAACAATGGTCAATTTTCCCGCCACCCTTGCCCATGGCTAGATGCTCATTGACCAATCGAGCCTCCCAGTCATCGATTAGAACACATACTAGCATGGATATATTAGCCTCATATCCCTCCTCCACCGTCAAACCCAAGCCACACTGGGATTTTCCTTGGCCGCTTCTCCCTCTGCGATGGGTACCTCTTTGCCTAGACATCTCAAAGACCAGACTTAGATTAGGAAGTTGAGGGGAGAAGAACTTCTACAAGGATGGATGTCAATTTAGACCTCTAGGATGTGGAGAGATCCAGCTGAGTGGATCCAACAAGAAAAACCATAGACAGATACCACAGACCATGACTGAGAGCCACCGAATGATTCCTCCTGCATCCACATCCCATAACCTTAACCAGTCTTATTGTAGAATCCTGATGGCCGCACGTACCATATTAACTGACATTAGACCAGAGTTAATGGTG
This sequence comes from Pseudotsuga menziesii, assembly GCA_001517045.1. Classification (NCBI taxonomy): domain Eukaryota; kingdom Viridiplantae; phylum Streptophyta; class Pinopsida; order Pinales; family Pinaceae; genus Pseudotsuga; species Pseudotsuga menziesii. The sequence continues at coordinate 96,100 of LPNX011135811.1, read as the reverse complement.
CTAGTACTAATTCGACGTTCTCCCATCGGTGGAGGAGATGTCTTCATCAATTCATATTAATGTTCTGGAGAGATGAGGGGGACTTAAAGGCTCCGACATCTGTGGTGCCACGAAGGCTCTGACATGTGTGGTTCCACATATCCATCTCCCAAGTCGAGGCGCTATGCACTGTTGATGGGACATGCAGACACCTGCATCAGTGTGGGAGTGAAAGAGACTCATGATTTCCCTACACTTGAGGGCTAGAGCAGTGGTCATCGAGTCATGCAACTCTCCTTCCCGAAGGGGGTGGTTACAGGTGACCCCTTCATTACCTAGTAAATCAGCGAGAGAGTTATCCTTTTTCCTTACATGATGGAAGGTTATAGTCTTGGCCTAATTTAGGCAGCTCTCCCAGCATATGAGTCCATGCTCTAATATCTAGTTGGGTGAAAGCTTTGAGACCTGAGAGCCATTATGTATTTTATTTTACATTGATAGGATGACTTGTGAATCCCCTTCCACAATCAAAGGGAGTAGGTTCATCCTATACACTGATGATATCCCTTCCACCAAACCTTTAATTTATGTTGCATTGTTAGTTTCGTAGCCAAGGTTCACATAAAAAATCCTAAGGATGTCTCCCGCAAGGTTTCTAATAACCCCTCCAAACCCAAAATTTCTTGGATTTCCTTTAGACGCTCCATCAAAATTTAGTTTAAATACCCCTTCCAGAGGCGGATCCGAGCTTCCAGGATAGTCGATTTTCTTTCTAGTGACCCTAGGGGCCAATGGTGAAGGCCTTTGGTTGAGATTCCAATTGGTCATAATATGTCATTCGGTCGAGGTGGAGGGATAATCTATATCGTTATGGTATTTAGTAAAAAGGGTTTCATGAAGGTTACCAGTGATGATTTGTCATATTTCTTTAGTGGATCTTCTCTTGTTTTCGAAGATCTTGAGGTTTCTCTCCTTCCAATTGTTCCAAACAATAAACCCATGAGTGAGAACCTATAACCTATTAAGGATCTTGCTTTTGAAAGGATTCTCGTCCCACTACAACATATTTTCAGTTATCTTGCCTCTAACTCTTTTAGTTCTTCTGAAGTTTTTGCAGCTGAATCCTAGAGCACATTAGTGTGAATGGAGGAATTAAGGAGATGCTCTATTGTATCCTCATGGTTACTGCACAACACATAGAGAAAAGGCCCCTAGAATCCCCTCTTCAATATATTGTCCCAAGTAAGAATACGACGATGGGAGAGTAGCCAAAGAAAACATGAAATCTTAGACCAGAGGAACGGGTTCCAAAATGTTTTCCATAGTGGAAAGGGACATGTCTCCATTCTGCTAGACATTAGAGTGTAGGCTTCCTTGAAACATAAATTTCCTTTTGGAAGGTGCCCCCAATGAATGATATCTTTCCCCTACTTAACTTTGATCTTTCTATTATGAATTTCCTGCCAAATGGTTCCCAAATGTTCTAGATTCATTGAGTGTAGCCAACTATTGGGATCCTTCCAAAGGGGAAAAAGTAGAGGCTCCATCATTTTTCCAATAATATTTAACCAAAGCATTCCCATTTAATTGAATAAAGTCTTGTACAACTTGATGGGTAAAGAGGCTTTTGAAGCTTGGTAGCTGTTTTCAAGAGTCTTGCCAGAAGAGGGCACTATTCTCTTTTTTAGTTCCCAAAAGCTATTCTGCTAGATGACGACCCTTTGGTTGTTGGAATCTTTCCATATCGAAGAACTCGAGAGATCCCTATCAAATCTAATCATATGAGTAGGAGCTAAATAATTTCCATATTTTCTATTCCATAGCTACAACCAAGGGGTGTCATTTTTAGATATCCACTTCCACCATATTTTTGCAGAAATGGACAGATTATTAATTTCAGGATCCTAGATTCCCAGTCCTCCTTCCTGCTTAGGGAGGGAGACATTTTTCCGGCTAACTAGGGCCCATTTATTCCTATTTTTGTCACATCCCTATAGGAAGGTTCTTTGCATGTTTTTGATGGCTTTTAGGACCCATTTAGGAGATGCAAGGACATAAAATAGGTATAATGGCATGGATTGGAGGACCTCCTTTAAAAGGATCATTTTGCTTTCTAAGTTAAGAGAGCGAAAGGTCCAAGACGTGATTCGACCTTCTAACTTGTCTAACAGCTCTCTCCAGGAGGAGTGTTTAACAGCTGAATAAAACAAGGGGGATCCTAAGTACTTGGAGGGAAGAGAGGAGACATAAAACTTTAAAATTCTCACAATATTTTATTGGGTTGTAACACTTGTGTTGAAGAAGTATATATGGGATTTGTCTAGGTTGATGGTGGTTCCCGAGGTTTTAGAGAAGGTGTCTATAATAGCTTTGAGAGAGAGAGATTCTTGGACTGAAGGGTGCCCAAATTTAAGGTTATAGTCAACATACTGTTGGTAAACCTAGGGGGAGCCCCATGGAGGGAGAGCCCACGAAGGGAACGAGAAGTATTAGAGGAATTTTGAGGTCTAAAATGGGCCTTATAAGAGATATAATAAAATATTATAAGTTAAGCATTTTGTGATGAATGTATATTTACGAGTCATCTCTTACACTATAACCACTGCAACTATGGTTAAATTAAATTGAAAAGATGTCTAAAATAAAACCAATAAAAAAATCATCTTTGATATGACTAAAAGTAAAGTACTTTTGAGTACATAAATTACTTTTGAATATAATATGATGAGTGTACTTATAAAGTAATGTACTCATAAAATAAAATATATTAATTTTGAAATTTGAAACATAAGTTACTTTTTCAATATTCAAAATATTATTTTAAACTATGTATTTATAATTTTGAATTTTAAACCTAAAGTTAAATTTAAATGAATAAATTGTCATTTCTTTTATATATATATATTAAAAATAAAAATTAATTTTAAAATATAAATATAAAACTATAAATTCAAAAAAATTAATTTTTAAATTAATTTTTCATCTTTTTATTATACCTTGTATAAACTCATTTTTAATAGTTTCTTATGATATATATTATGTATATCACATATCATTTTTAATGTAATAATTAATAACACCATTAAATAAACTAAAAAAAAAGTGTTAATAATGGGATGAATGAATAGTACACAAATTTCTAACACTAAAAAATTGAGTTAATATTAAGCAAATGAGATTATATGTAATAAACATTATTATTATTTGTAATAAAATTTTTAATAATATAATATCTTATTATGATATAATAGTTCATTCAAATTGCTACATTAAGATTTTATGTATGTATTTGATTTTGTAACTTGAATGCACAGTGTCTAATTTATGTTGGTATAGATATAGGTATTTCAAAGGTTAAAAGTTGATAGTAAAATATGAACCTTGAATAATACATAAATTTCAAAAAAAAAGTATTAATATTAAAATTCAACGGGATGAGAATATATATAGTAATTTATTATAATATAATAATTTATTTTTATAACATAAACAAATATATTATTTATATTTAAATAGTAATTATAATAAATTATTATATATAGTAAGTATTTAAAAAACAAAAACTAGCAATTATCAAGTTGTTTTTATTATAAGATCAAATTCTTTTTATTATAAGATGTTAAGTGGTATTGATTTTAAATAAATATTTGACATATATATTTTAAATATTGAAAAAGTAATTACATAATTTTAGTTTAGAATAGAAAATTTACTTTTTTTTATTTGTAATTGATTTTATATTGAAATATAAAAAAGTAATTACATTTGAATAAAACATTTAGTTTTTGGTATTTATAATTTATTTTATATTGAAATATAAATAGTACTTTTCTTTCTAAGTATTTTAAGAGTACTTTAGTACATTTATATTATATTAACAAATAATCTATGAGTATTATTTTCATAATGAGTACTTTACTTACAACATTGATATAGTTAACTATGGGTTTTCACTCACCATTTACAATTTGACAAATAAGCATACTTAACTCAACCAGTGCCACCTCAACTATTATAAATGATGTCATTCTCTAGAATGTGATTGGTTCTTTTAAAGTTGATTTTGATAGTACATTTTTTGTTTTGAGGCCTATTTTTTACCTCAAAATTCTCCTAATGACTCTGTCACTTATAGCATACAACCCAAACCTTCTGTCATGATGATGAAAAGAAAAGGGGAAAGGGGTCACCTTGACGAAGGCCACAGGAGGGGAAAAGGTAGAGGAGGGGAAACCATTGAAAAGTATGGAGAAGAAGGCTGAGGATATGAGAGAGATGATCCATTTGGTCCAATTTTGACAAAAACCAGAAGCAAGAAGCATTTTCTCAATGAAATCCTGACTCATATTATTGAATGCTTTAGAAAGGCCAAGTTTTAGGAGCATAACAAAGGATTTGGTGGTTTTTAAGGAGTGGATGATTTCATGCGCTAAGATTATGCCATGAAGGATTTGAATTCTCTCCACATACCCATACTGTTCAGGGGAAATAAGCAGAGGGAGGAGGGGTTTCAGGAAATTAGCTACCACCTTCGAGATGATCTTATAAGTGACATTGGAAAGGGAGATGGGTCGAAACTTACTTGGGTGAGATGCGCCCATTTCTTTTGGAACAAGAGTGATATGAGTGGTGTTGAGTGTCGACAAGACACATTTTTTTGGAAGTACTTTAGATTTCAATATATACCAACAATGATGGAAGAAGTTGATTGTAAATTCGTCCGGACCCAGAGCTTTTCCTTCTTCCATCTGATTAACAACTTCCTCCAATTCCTACATTTTGATTGCTTGCATTAAGGAGGCGTTATGCTCTTCAGTCAGTAGGGAGGGTATATGCTGGGTGACCTGAGTGATAGTAGTCGTGTGTGGAGGAAGAGGTTCAATTAGCAGAATGTTGAAGAATATAGTTAGCTACCCTGCCATTTTCGCGTGTTCCTCTAACACCCCTCCATCTTCTGAATGGAGTTTAACAATTCTATTTTTTATCCTATGTTGGACCATGGATCGGTGGAAGAAGGTTGTGTTTCTTTCTCCCTCTTTTAACCAACCCACTCTAGATTTTTGTCTGCAGAGAATTTCCTCCTGCTCGCTTCTCTTGTCCAACTGAGCTAGGAGGCATTTTTATTTAGCTTTGATGTCCTCAATATACCCCTGTTTCATTATGTGAAACTTCATTTTTTCAAGCTCTTCCTGAATCACCTTTTTGTCTTGGAAGATGTTTCCAAAGGTGGTGTGATTCCACTGTCAGAGGTTGGCTCTGAGTTACCTCAATTTCTTATGCATGATGGAAATTTTGGATTTGAATTTGACTTGCATGCTGGACCACCACCCGCTAACTGTATTAAGGAAGAAGGGGTGTGAAAGATAGAATTTTTCAATTCGGAAAGGCTTATGAAGCAGGGTTCCTATATTGTGCCAAGAAAGTGATATAGGCAAATGGTCAGATCCTACGGTGGGGATCATAGAGGATTCAATCATTCCTCCCACAATAAGAATGTTTTCCGTGACCAGGAAGCGGTCAAGGCATTTGGCTATCTGGTGAAATCCTCCCCTCTTATTATTTAGGTGAAGAAACCAGAAGAAGTCTGAAGGTCAACTAGGGAACTTTTTTCTATGGTTGCTTTGAAATCCTGACCCTCATTGGAAAGAGTTTTCAACCCTCCATTTTTTTCCTAAATATTAGTGATCATGTTGAAGTCACCTCCAATGATAATGGGGGAGTTGGGGTGCTGCATGGTGTACCATTCAAGGAAGTTGAGGAGCTGCAACTTATGACTGAATGATTGGGGTCCATAGACATTTAGAAGAAGTCCCTTGATTAGTTCCAACTAGGTGAAAAAAGACAAAGATGGAATGAGTAGAGGAAGCAAGGTTCCTAAGGGAGTTGAGAAGAGGGTTCCATATCATGGGAATACCTCTTGAGGATCCTTTAGCGTCATTGGCAATACTTTGGCTCCCCTTCAAGATACTGGTCATCATCTTGAGAATGGCTTCGGTTGTGCATTTGGTTTCTTAGATGAAGATAACGGATGCCTTATCTTTTTGAATTTTTCGCTTCAACATTCTTTGTTTTGAGGGTCCATTAAGACCTCTTACATTCCACGAGATGATCTTCATGGAATAACCAATGCAGAGGTGGAGAAGAAATCTGTGAGCTGAGCATATTTCCCTGATTCCACTAGTATGGTTCCCAGTCGATTCAGCCAATGTAGATATGTTTTGCTTTTTGTTGTCACAGTGGAGTTTTTGTTTATCCTTCTGGGGAAGGTTATAAACTCCAAGATTATTTTGGGATTTTTCTTTGGCTAAATATTCCTACAGAAGATAGATTTTCCAAGTTGGGATGGAGTCATGTGCTTTCCTAGAACATGAGTCATCCATTCCAAACATATCTAGTTGTCCAAGATCAATTTCTCGCATTTCTTCATCCATGAGAAGATCTAGAGATGGTTTGCGGGTATCACATCTTTTTTTCCCCATTTTCTGGAAACCTTCAACATCCTTTTCCTCCTCCTTCAGATTCTCAGTGTGCACTTTGTTTAGTGGGAAGTCCCTATACAGATTGTCGTGTTCATGGAATTTTTAGCATCCGAAAGGTATGTGTTCATAATCTAAGGGTTGGATCCAGTCCGAATCTTGATGAGTAAGGCATATGTCATCAGGAAGGGCTTTGGCAATATGCATGTAAATACAAATCCTAGCATAAGAAGTGTACTTGTTCGTTTTTGTTTGGCCAGCAGTACGAACAAAGTTCCCCAACATATTTCCTTTTCCCTTTAGGCTTTCCTCGTCCCAGTATTCCCATGGGAGTGAGTACATTCGTATCCAGAGAGGAGCCCATTAGAAATATTCTTTCTCTGGGTTGATTCTCTCAACCCAATTCCTCAGCTATAGACCAACAACATTAAAGAAGTACGAGCCTCCATCTTCTACCTTGGCCAAGTCTTCTAGATGATGGGAGATTATAGTGAAGAAGCGCTTTGAACCTAGTTGAAGATCATAATGGGCCTTGGGTTTACATTTCATAGCTATCCACCCTCTGAGGCCTTGTTCAATGGGCCAAAAGCCAATGAACTTGCCTATGAGAGCGTGGTCCTTCATTTTTGCATTTTAGTGCTTATTCTTTTTGTTGGGAGATTAAGGTAGGGTCGATCCTCTATGTGAGCAATGCATGTATTTGTTCCAAGGTAGCCGCCATCAGACTAGGAAGTTCCCTGAGTGTGCTTTTCATTTTTCGTCAAGTCACCCATGGGGATGGGTATTTCCTCATACCCAATTTTCAGTGAGGCAATGGAGCACGACCCGGGAGTAGCATTCATGCCTTGCGCTTCAGGGCTTGATTGGGAAGGGCCTTCATCAACTACCTTGGTTGTCTCCATTGACTCGCCTCAAGGTCCCCAGACTACCGACGAGCAATCAAGGTGATCTGTTGAGGCTAAATAGAGTTTGAGTAATGGTCAGTGCAAACCCTGGCAACTCTATGTTTTCTCTTGACGGATAGTTGACTCTTTGACTAAATAATCTTTATTCACTTTGCAAACTTTCATTGCTAGAATTGCATTTTAAAATTTATAAATAGATTCAACACCCTCAAATATCCATATTGCACTTAGATCCTGCAATCTCAAACTTATATTTGCAATTCCAACTATTCTTCTCAAATTTTAACCAATTTCATTTTTAAAAAATGACCCATGTTAACTTTAAACTACTACATTATCTTTAAAATAATTAAAAAACAAAATAATTCATAATTCATAATTTTAATTAATGATTTGATCATTTATTTAATTTAAAATGGGCTAAAATCATAAAAAAAACATTTTTCCACCATATAATGAATATGAATTATTCTTTGACAATTTTACATAATTTTTATACCAGTTTATGGCAGGTTATATTGTAATCACTTGTACGTCAAGTATATTTGACTTTATATTAACAAATTAAATATTTTAATCATTCCTAATGTTAAACATTAGGAAAAGGGTATATTTTAAATTCAAAATGTAATGATAATTAATTTAAAAATAAATGATTGGTTTTTAATTTTAATTTTAAAATCCAAACTTTAACTTAATACATCTCAAAATTAATAAAAAATATAATGATAATTAATTTGAAAATAAATTATGTTTTCTTTTAATTTTAATTTTTGTCATTGCATCCCACCAAAAAAGATAAACATTAACCAGTATTTTAATTATTATAGTTAAAAATCCTTACTCAAAATATTGAAATGATAAGTTCAACTTTACACATTTACAACACAACCGTAAAAAAACATAATTAATTCTTAACAATGATTAGAGAAACTCCTTAAGATACTTTTCAAAAGTGGTTAGAGCTGCCCCAATATAAACATGATGTCATAGACGTTGACATGGGACTTGTACATGTGTACAAAACGGCCAACACAATACCCAATCATTTCAGCGAAGAGTCCAACAGGTCATCATTCATGTAATAAAAAGATATAATTACTCTCATACGCTGAAAATGATATAGTGAAAAACACGACCACAAACTGCCTGAATCTCTCGAGATGTACGAGTTTGCGGCGTTTATCTTCGGCGAAAAATATATTACATGCCATATGATATTTAATGCGCTGGCGATAGCATTGCCAACCATACGATCTGGTTGAGATCGTATGGCTGGCAATGCTGCCCCCAGCGCATTAAATATCGTATGGCATGTAATATATTGTTCGCCTTTACCTTCACACAAACTAAATCGCCCCCAACCAACCAGAATCCGGCAGAATGCCGAGGAATTCTTGAAAATACAATTTTGATTATTTAAATAGTCATGCGTAATTTTTAAAATGGGGCGATTAGTTTAAAAAAGGAATTTTAATTGCTGAAATTAAATAATAACTTGAATTGCGATTCTCATGCTTAATTTTAATCGAATTTAATCACAAATCTTACAACTTTGCTGCTATTTATCTTGTTGGATGAGTGCAATCTTTCTTGCACGTTATCTTTTTAGCACGATTTCAATGGAATTTAAAATTTCAAAGAATAGTGGTTAAATTTGCATATTTTGGTGCTCTAAGATAGGATATTTGAGGGTGTTGAATCCATTTATACATTTATAAATGTAAACACAAAATTTGGATCTAATAAAATTTAATCGTCAAATTCCACACAAAAACTAACCGAGGGAAATCATCGAATTTTTAGACTAGCTATCCTAAATATTCGACGTTTTCACATTTGCTTGACACTATTTTTCTGCTCGATTTTCAACCACTAGGTACTTTGCTAAATACCCTAGCTAATGCATCTTAGTCAATATACCAACACTTAGACTTAAACATGAGACCTCTAAAAATCCCAAAGTGCTGGAAACTGGTGGCTTTGCTAATCCACCTAAAAAGCTAAGCAAGTTAAGTTATATATAATATTTAAAATAATATCCCATTCACAATTTTATAATTAAATATATATAATAAAATAAAGTTTGAAATTAAAACTAATAATATTTTTCTTTATTTGTTATATCTTCTTTATTCAAAATATTCCAAAATTCCATCCTTTTCTTTCCATGAAAAAAGGATCACAATAAAAAAAACTTTTATTAGATAGTGAACTGTATTGGTCATGGTCATTTTACATAGCAATATTACATTATATATCAAAAAAATTCGCTACATTATATATCAAAACATTTCACTACATTCTTGTTTAGTATCTTTAGAGTTTTTAGTATATGGTCATTTTTGGTTCTCGTAGGTATATTTCAGAACAAAGTAAAAAAACATATGTCATGGCAGATTCTCATAACATTGATGCTCCTAGGTCCAATTCTTTAATGAGGTCTTTCTGCATCTCTCATATTTTTGAAGTGTCTTTTCCATGTAGCAATCCAGCTTTTGAAAGTTAATCAAATGGGTCATTCATATGTCTATAGATGTGTTGGAAAGACACATGATCAATAGATGTTGCAATTCGACAAGTTGCCTCATATATAGGAATGAGAAAGATAGTTTTTTGTCTTTCTATTGAAATTGAAACAGTCAATAACAATTTTTAACTCCTAAAAAACCTAAAGGGTTTTAACCCCTACGGAAACAACCAAAATTAAGATAATCATTAACGTTGTGAGTTCAACTTTCT
>LPNX011135811.1:45622-85942 GCA_001517045.1 Pseudotsuga menziesii | reverse complement strand
CCCCCCCCCCCCCGCCCTGCTAGGAGAGCCTTGGGACACTCCATCGAAAAAACACCAAGCATGTTCCTTATCTATCATAAGAGAGTCATCTAGTCAGGTGGGACATTCCTTCTGGGTCTGTGGAAAATGTTCTAAGATAACCAAACTCTTTGTTGCATATATATGTGGAGGTATGTATTTGTTCTGAAAAATCATTTTGTTATGTGCTAGCCAAACACCCCATATGATAAGAACTAGGAGGACATACAATTCATGAAAAGAAAGATTATGTATTGAATGCTTGAAGATATCTTGCAAACAAGGTCCATCCTAAAAAAAATGAATGCATGTAATCCTTATTACATAGGTCCACATAGCATAAATGTATGAGAAATCTACAAAAAGATACGTCCGATAAAATCATATCTTATTTACATAAAGAAAAAACTCTTAGTCCACTACCTAAGAATTTGACTAAATGTTCCCATACAATGATCTTTTCTACCAAAATAAGCAATAAAAATAGCTTAGACTTCAATGGACAATTTAAGCCCCCATATCACACCTTGCTACCATTATAGAGTAGGAATATGACTTTTTTTAAATAGATTCTATAATTGTCCCATATCACCTTTTCCTCGTCTCCAAAAGCCAAATCTTTAGCAGATAAACAAAATTGCTCTAAAGAAGAAGATAGTTGCATGTGCTAAATCTGATGTAAAAGAAAATTACATCTGAATCAAAGGTTGATTCATTTTCATCTTTAATCGTGGTGATTTGCTATGGTTAAAGCACAACCTTGGCATGCTTTTTGATGTCATATCCAATAATTCTCACTTTCGGAAAACTTTTTTGGATTTGATTTCATTAGAATCAAACCATTTAACTCCACTTGTTAAAAATTAAAGTGTTGTTACATTTTGATGACATAAGATTTTTGATAAGGTAAAATGTCACATCCCCACCCTTCATACCTGGAGAGGACGTGACTAGGTTGCTGCTGCTATCAAATGGGAAATCTAGCCCATGAACATGATAAATAAAAATGCATTGAAATAAAAAAATAGATAGATGCATTATAGATGTAAATACACAGTGAAAGAAAAATACATTCATTCAAGCATTCAACATGTTCATATTAATTCATAAAACAAATAGTTTGCAAAGGTTAAGCACAAGAATACTTATATTGAAAAGAAGCTAGCCCGCAACTAGCTGCATCGCTGCAATGTTCCACCCAACCATCGGCCAGTGTACTCATCAATCTCTCAGCATCACTACCACCCCCGAGCTGGGAATGATTCCACAAGGCACTAGGAAACAACATGATTACACACAACAATACCATACATCCACAATCAAGCCAACACACAGTTGGGTTTCATAGACTGTCCAACCGAGCCAATGAACAACTGGGTTCCACGGCTATTGAGGAAAAAACCCAACAACATAGGGGTTCCTTGGACTTGCTCATCCAAACCACACTTTACATCAAACAAACAGTCAACCCATTAATGAAAACATAGCCACACACAACTGTTGGGTATGAACAAAACATTCCTAGGAACCACAAACAGGAATGGCAGATGGGAAGAAAAAAACCCAAGTGAGCAAATCATTCCAGGGAACCTTTGATGGCTCAATAGAGGAAAAAACAACCTCTACAAATCCCCATCTCATGTATTCGAATTCTGAAAACATATGTTGGATTCACATGGGAAAAACAACCCCTTCCAAACCCCAAAACGTAGATCTATCTTCCGGGGCACTTAGCAACACAAAAAATCACTTTCCTAGGAAAAATGGGAACCCATAGAAAAACGTGGGGGATTATCCTAGCTTACTCACAGGGGAAAAAATGACCTCAATAAGCACCCAAAAATTCATGGGTTTCTTTTACCATTTGTTGTGCAACCAAAAATGGGTTTTCCCCAGTCGGGTAATGAGGAATCAACAACAAAAATTTCAAGGGAATATCCCAGCCCCTAAGCATTGCCAAAACTACCTCCCATCCATGGGAAAAATGAAGAAAACTGCCCCCCCCCCTCCCCCCCTCAAACGTGAAGGAAACACACAACATACCAAAAATGTGAAGGAGAGAGAGCCGCTGCCAGCTTCCAACTGAATGAGGAATGGGGGATGTGAATGCATAATGGGTGAGTGAGTATTTTTTGGGTTCCTACTTTCCCATTAAGACAAAACACCTTTTTTTAGAATGGTTGCTCTTCCTGTAATGTCCCCGACCTTTAAACCAGCAAAGAGGACGCTACTATCACCATACATACGTGCATAATAGCCCCATGAACATGAACATGCATATAATGTTGAAATAAAAAACTTAAACATAAGACATACTAAGATGCATAATCCTTCATATACATAGCGGAAGCAAACATATGATCATTCAATCATGCCACATGTTCATCATATTCATTAATCAGTAAATATAAGTGCAGAGATGAAATAGTCAAGAATACTTATCTTAGAAAGAACTCATCCCGCAACCAGCTACGTCGCTGCAACGTTCCACCCAACCATAGGCCAGCATGCTCATCAATCTCTCAGCAACATTGCCACCCCTGAGCTGGGCATGATTCCTCAAGGAATAAGGGTCAAAGCAGGCTTACACATAGCCAAGATACACAAATCAGCCAAGCCCACACAGTAGGGTTTATCAGGCCGTCAAGGAGCTAGGAAAGGTTAAATGCTAAGCTGGTGGCCTCAATGGAGAGATAAGGACGCCAACACCAAAGCTAACCCTAACCTCTAAGACATCCACACACCCAACACCAGGAATCAGTCCTTTCTCTGCTTCACAGTCCCTCAGGCCTTGACTTCCCTTTACAATAATCTTCAAGGGTTGTGGAGAAGAAAGCCAACTGTCTCACTCTGTCTGAGTGGCTCCAAACACCAATTTCTCAAGCATACCCAGCCTCTAATCCTACTCTCAATAGTCCGAAGACCAACCACTATATACCGTAGTAAAACAAACAATTCACAGCTCTGTGAAGAAGATGAAGACAACTGGGTGACAACCCCAAACGAAAAGGTGAACATAGCTCAGGTAAAACAAGACGTTTCAGAGTTGTTCTTGGCCCTAGCCCGGCCAAAACACTTGGAAACAACCCCACAAGATATTGGAACATGCAACAACCAATACCAGGGAAATCAACAGTGGCCTCAATCTTATAAGGAAACGACAGCAGCATTACACAGTAACCCAAAACCAGGGTAAATCAACAGCAACCCCAATCTTATAAGGAAACGACAACAGCATTACACAGCAACCCGAAACCAAAGGTAAATCAACACCAGCCCCAATCTTATAAGAAAACAACGGAAACCTCACACAGTCCCAAACAGGAGAGAAGTCTGATTCTCAATCATGGACAGGGGAAGAACCTAAACACAGACCACAAGCAATAAAAGAAAACCACAGTCCATGATCAATAATGAAATGTCTGGACGGACTACAGCAGGAATGCGAGCAGGGGAAAAATCGACCCTCAACATAAACAGGAGGAAGACATGGGAGCCACGGAAAAACATCCCACAGTGACAACCATGGCAAACCTTCGCAATCCGGTAATGGTGGAGGTAAGAACCCAGGATTTCTGTGCAAACAGGGAAAGAACCGGTCTGTAAGCCAACAATCCCTAAGGCAGAGAAGAACGAACCCCTCAACAATGAATTGTACTCCATTTTAACTCCGACCTGCGTGAGGAAAATGAACATTCGGCAGTGGGGAGAGTAGACAGGACGATTGGCCAAGGCGTCGTGGAGAGAGTGCAGGAATGAGCGCAATGGTTTCCTGCCAGCCCATAGCTGCCCCCACTAAAAATAGAATAACTAAGGTGGTCAACACATGGCAAACTCCCAATAGCCCCCACGGGTTAGACAACCCCCCCTTAACCTTAGGAATCATGCCCTTTTCATTTATCGTTGCACCGTCGTAGTTGGCTGTAGGTTTTTTTAATTAATGTGCATACTTACATGATGTAAAAATTCTAATGTGCCGAATAGCACGATATACCATCAGCAACGATCTCTCTTGCCGAAACATCCACAACCAAATCGATGGTGGGGCTTTTTCCTTTAGCTCCTCACCACGATTAATTAAAATTATACATCATGTACCTTTTAATGCAAACAAGGTCAAAATCAGGGTATTACAATCCCCTCCCCCTTGGAATAACACCATCCTCGGTCTTCCAATACATAGGAATACGTATACAATTTGCACATTCAAAATTTCAAAAATTTTGCAGATCTGTCCCATGTTCAATTATATACTTTGAACTTTCAGGACCAAGTCCCTCGGCTTCCACGAGCTTCTCTTGTTGGTTCTTAGCTTTCAGTTCATCCCCAAATCGGGGAACTTTGTGGCTGCTACCCTCTTTATGTTCCCTCGTTGGGCAGTCCCGGTGTAAATGATGTCCTCTGCATTTCCAACATTTCGCTGGCTGCTTCATCTTTACCGACTCAATTTCCCTTGAGTCTTCCTGCATGGACCATTTCTTAACGGATCACTTGGACGAATGTCCCATCATTGATCCACTTTCTTTGCCTTTACGGATTGTCACTAGAAGGATTTTTACCTCCTTTTGCAAACCAATAGGTTCTTGCAAAATCTGGTGGTTCATCTCATTCTACCTTTTCTATATCTTGAGCATTTCTCCAAGATTCTCTTGGGTCCTGGAAATCGTTTGAAGGAGACTTCCAGCCAAGTCCAGCAGCTTTTGGTCTTCTACCATGATCAATGTGCACCACTGGATTTCACCTTTCTTACCTGTAAAATGCATCATTGAAATTTTGTTAGACCAAGCATAATATAGGCATTAATATCAATCAATTTATTGCCCAATTGGCATGACAGTCCAAGCCTCATCAAGGAGACTTTCATATTCTTCATGCCTTCCCAACAGGCACATGAGCTCATTCATGTCCATTCTTGGGTAGGGAATTAACCATCCCAGCATTCACAATTTACTTTAAGCAAATACACACATTCTATTTTCAGTCATACATGCATTCAACAATCTTTTGTTTTCACAATGCATATATATATATATAACAAAAAGGCAATAGAGAGCATCAAGAGTTTTTCCCCTCTTTGTTTTGTTCCATCCTGGAACCCACACCACCACTATGGCTTTTCATGCTCTCAGCCTCTTTCACTTCACCATGAATGCTGGAACAATCCCTCTTGGTCATGACACTTAGTGTCCCCGGTCTATTTCAGACCTCTCAACCATGCATCCTCCCCACATGGTTTGTCTCGGCTGCTAGGAACTTCACAGTCTCACTAGCACCTTTTTCATTATTGCTCATTCTGAGCTCTTCAGGACAGTTGCATGTCCACAGGCACCCCTAGGATGCTCTCATAGTCCTCGCTTCCAACGATACCTATATTCAAACATTGAATAAATGCACATGTTTAGTTTATTCTCATCAGTTTCTATCTCTTAAACAAGAGCTTAAAACATCATAACCAAATCATATACACATGCATATTCATAAGCAAGAATTGCAAAATAATCCAATACTTATTTGTATTGTGCATTTCCTCATTGGTCCATAGGATCCTGCTTCGCTTTGCAAGCCTTGGGATCGCCTATGGACTTGGATGTTAGGTTAGCATGCAGGCCGCTTCACAACATCCTTATATATATATATATATATTAGGCATAGTCAAGCCAACCTTTAGTTGGGTTTATCAGACCGTCAACAAATCGCCTGCACTTATATCAACAATGCACTTATATCAACAACCAATCATCAGCCAAGCCAACACCGTTGGGTTTATCAGGCCATCAACAATAACATATGAACTTATATAACCAATAAGCAACCATTTCCAAGTCTCATTTCCAAGTCTCATTTCCAGTAGTGAGCTCTAACTCCACTACCCCATATCACACAAGAGACCACCCGCTTCTCTGAGTTGAGAGTCCCTCAGGAATGTCTCCTTCTCTATGTTCTTTAGAGAGACCACTCCCTTCTCTGAGTTGAAAGTCCCTCAGGAATGTCTCCTTCTTTGTGTTCTTTAGAGAGACCACTCCCTTCTTTGAGTTAACAGTCCATCAGGAATGTCTCCTTCTCTATGCTCTTTAGTAGAAGGTAGGATGAGCTCAAGCCATTTTCCATTTAGTGTACAATACCAGACTACATCTGTTTAGCCTGACAAAACAAGCAATGTAAGCATATTCATTAACGTTATTGCTCTAAAACCGTAATCATGTTTCATATCATCCTCTATCAAGTATTGAGACACCAGGAGTGCATCCACTCCCTAGGGTGTAATCAATATTGAAAAACCCTTCCATGATTCGACATCGAAAAAGTGTGCACCCTTTTTCGGTGTGTGCCATGTAGGCCCTATGCATACTCAAGCAATATGCCATAACGGAAACAAAATCAAAACATGCTCTGCATATCGAATTTAACAAATTGACATGCGTATTCTTTGCTAGGGTCACAAAACACTTATCCATTTGCCGAGGCAGTATTCCTTCATTAAGGAGGAATGGGGGCTCCCTTCTCTGAGTTAACAGTCCCTCGGTTTGCCATCCCAACTCCTTTCACATTCCATATCCAAACATGTCTTACCGACATAATCTATACCATCTCACTCATGTGGCTTACCAAACATGCAGTGCAGATGGGACATTTCCAAGATAAGGGAAAACATTCCCATGAATTTTGGCTCATGCGGGCCATCACACATGATCTTCCTGTAGTGTGTACCCCTGGCACATTCATCAATTATCCAAACAGTCAATCATTATCTGATAATACAATCCAAATTGATTGTTTCATAACTAAGCAATGACATTAGTAATTAAATTCAATGAGAATTTGCAACTCTATTTACTACAGAAATTGATTTGCTTGGCAATGAGGTGATCCTCAATTGTGGGTCTCTTGTAAGAAGCACTACTATGCCCACTATAAGCTTATGCTTACTAGCATAACATGAACACCCACTTACAATGCGTCCTCCTGACACAATCTTATGCAAGCCAATAGTGATTAGCAGTTGTCAGCAATTTCTTAAATCCGAAATTCACAAATTCAAATTTAACAACCCATTATGCATACAAACTATTTTCACAGCCATGAGACTCTTCTCATAAGGTTCGGCTCTTTCACATGGTGGATTCCGGAATTTGTCATGGTCTTACTCTCATTGCCATGCTCTAAAAAATCTAACCGAAACACTTGGTAAGTCTGGATGCATATAACCTTTTCATTGCTGCAACCATCACTAAAGCATTTTCAGAATTTGTAAAATTCAAATATTTCCAGCTGTTAGCACATCAATATTACCAAAACCCATTTACTTCACGCAATCATCATCATATTTTAAATTACAGGGTATAGTCACATCATTTATGCAATTTAAATGAAATTTTTAGATACTCCTTACTTCCCAAGCGTATCATTGGTACCACCTTGCCCTTCCATAGGGAATTTCTGGCAGCCAATCGATCATGACTACCCTCTTCATGCACTTACTATCCTTCATCCATAACAGCTCTTGAAATGGTTCCAGAATTGTCATCAATTCATCATTTCAGCCATCAGTTATTCATAATATCACATGCACTATCTCAATGCATTCATGCAATGCATCACAACAATTGCACCCATACTTATGAAATCAGTTACTCACACCCTTCATATGCATCCATTCAATGCATAACCACAAGATTTATAAAATCCTTTAATGCATATCCACTCAATGCTACCTTGCATTGATTCAGGAATACTATGCATTCAAACATACCATGCATGGCCTAACCATGACTACTTCATATGGGTTGGATGACTACAATCAAGATCATCAGTGCTTACCATCCTTGGGATACTAAGCTCATAATGACACATTTCTATATGAATGCACTATAAAATTCAAATACCCACATGGTATGAGACCTCTTTCTTTTACCACTCCATGCAATTGGCATAATTAAACTCTTACCTCCATGGGTCCTACTTACACCCTTGACATTACTAGTTTGGTTGGTCCTTTGTAGGAGATTGCAGAATTCGCTCACCAACTTTTGATCCTAGATTTGTTGCCTTATCCCTTTCTTCATAGGGTTCCTAGTCACATTCATCAGCATCAGCAACATACTCAACCATCTCCATGTTGTCATTGGTTGTTCCACTATTGTCAATACCAATGCAATAATTATTATTACTGGTTCATTATAAACGTATAATCCTTACTATTCTTACCAACATGTAATATCCTATGCATGCAAGGCATATCCTCATACATTTCATGTATAAAACTTATAAAATGTACTTATAATCAGCAAGATAGGGTTTTAAGGAAACTTCCCTTTTTACTTCCCTCATCCTTGCATGGAACTCCTCTTCCAAACAACAGCTAATTTGACTGCATGGTCTTGCTACCTCTAGGCATGCAATTTCCAGATTTGTCCATATTGACAGCAACACATTTCTCTTTCAAGCAATTTCTAGTACTCTACTGCTCCACACTCAGATTCTGGTGACTTCCCCTTGTTCCTTGCTGGATAATCTTTCCAACGCCTATTCACATGCTTCATTCTGACCTCGGGTGTGAAAACCACATCATTTCAAAAATCATGGCAAAACACACCACTGAATTTTTGGGTCTGAAATGCGACCTCCAACCACCTATGGTTTTCTTCCTTTCAGCCCTGAAATCCTGCTGAGAATTTCATTGAAACCACTGAAATCGCTGAAAAAAATCCACTTTGAAAACTCAAAATTTCCTTTGCTCAAATCGGTCTCATCCCATCTACAACTCCGACACTTCGGCGATCTAAGTAAAAAATTTCTCCGATGCTGATCAGCGGCCCTATCAACAATAATTTTCCATTGCATCGGCGAGAAAATCGACTGTTCATCGGGTGCACAGTCCCTTGAGCAGCCGCAACGGCAGAAAGTAATCTTACTATGGTTTTCGTAGGAAAACCGACTAAACTTCTGATCTGCATCGGCGATGTCAACTACTGCTCACTGGGTCTTGTCCTTACTAATATTCTGGCGTTTCGGCAGTTGAAACCTCTAATTTACTCCATTGTATCGGCGGGTCGCTTGTCTATTCCATTCCACCATATCGTCCTGTAGTGGTCTACCATTCCTAATTTTATCGGTGATCTATTGTTCTACTTTCGTTCGCCATATCGGGTCCATAATCCTCCATCGTTCTGAACTTCGTCGGCGATAACATAGACTATCCGCTGCGTCGGCAGCTGGGTGCCCTATGCATCAGACGGTTAGTCTCTTCGGCTTCTGTAACGGGGGCCCACAATCTTCCTATGTCTTCTGCAGCTCACGACTCTGTCGACGGTCGGAGCAGTTATTCATTGCGGCATCGGATGGATAGTTGACTAGGCAGCCGCAACTGCGGTTCACCTTCACTAAACCTTTTCTGATCGGCGATCCGATCCACTAACATTTACCGATGGCCAATGATCTTGTGCCTTAGAGAAAATTTTGAATTTTCTTCTTGCCTTGTCTTCCACCGCATCGGCTCTTCCATCTTCTACTCATCGGCGATGTCAATGACTATTCTCCTTTGATCGGCGACTGAAACACAACCATCATGGCATCGGTAAGCAGAACCTGTATCCGTCAAAGGATTAGTGCACTAGGCTTCCATAACGGCGGCACTTTGAACCACTAATTCCTTCTGATGTTCATCGGTGACCCGTACAAATAACATTTCCCGATGGCCGATGAAGTCAACACTCATAATTTTTTTGGAAATGTCCTCCTCTATCTTCTGCCGCATCGGCCGTCGGATCAACTATCCGTTGGGTGGATAGTGTCTTAGACTGCCGCAACGTTGGGTGCACCATCAGCTAAATGTTTCTGATGTAGTTCATCGGCAGTTGCCTTATCTAACCATCGGTGATGAAAACAACTATCTTCCGCCAATCACCGATGGTAGGACTTAGAAAAAATTTTCCAAATATTTCTCTTTACCTTTTTCCACCACTTCATCGGCTCGACCATCTTCTATCCATTACCGACCAAATCAACTATTCTCTTCCAATCGGCAAACTGAATCACATCGGCATCGACAGTCAGAACATTTCCTCGTCGAAAGACTAGTGCTCTAGGCTTCCGCAATGGCGAGCGCATGAACCACTAACATCTTCCGATGGCCGATGATTCTAGTACTTAGAAAATTTTCTGAATTTTCCTGCAACAATTTTCTGATCACTACTGGGAAGAAGGCCACCTACCTCTGCTATCTGATCTTTCATGGCCCATTCAGGCCCATGCTGCAACCTTGAGCTTTGATACCATACTGTAACGTCCCTGACCCTTAAACTGGCAAAGAGGACGCTTCTATCACCAGACATACAAGCATAATAGCCCCATGAACATGAACAGGCATATAATGCTGAAATAAAAAGCTTAAACATAAGACATACTAAGATGCATAATCCTTCATATACATAGCGGAAGCAAACATACGATCATTCAATCATGCCACATGTTCATCATATTCATTAATCAGTAAATATAAATGCAGAGACGAAATAGTCAAGAATACTTATCTTAGAAAGAACTCGTCCCGCAACCAGCTACGTCGCTGCAACGTTCCACCCAACCATAGGCCAGCCTGCTCATCAATCTCTCAGCAACACTTCCACCCTTGAGCTGGGCATGATTCCTCAAGGAATAAGGGTCAAAGCAGTCTTACATATAGCTAAGATACACAAATCAGCCAAGCCCACACAGTAGGGTTTATCAGGCTATCAAGGAGCTAGGAAAGGCTAAATGCTAAGTTGGTGGCCTCAATGGAGAGCTAAGGATGCCTACACCAAAGCTAACCCTGACCTCTAAGACATCCACACACCCAACACCAGGAATCAGTCCTTTCTCTGCTTCACAGTCCCTTAGGCCTTGACTTCCCTTTCCAATATTCTTCAAGGGTTGTGGAGAAGAAATCCAGCGCTCTCACTCTGTCTGAGTGGCTCCAAACACCAATTTCTCAAGCATACCTATACTATAATGCTACTCTCAATAGTCTGAAGACCAACCAATACATACCGTAGTAAAACAAACAATTCATAGCTCTGTGAAGAAGATAAAGACAACTGGGTGACAACCCCAAATGAAAAGGTGAAGACAGCTCAGGTAAAACAAGACGTTTCATAGCTGTTCTTGGCCCTAGCGTGGCCAAAACATTCGGCAAAAACCCCACAAGATATTGGCACACGTAGAAACCAATACCAGGGAAATCAACAACAGCCCCAATCTTATAAGGAAACGACGGCAGCATTACACAGCAACCCGAAACCAGGGTAAATCAACAGCAGCCCCAATCTTATAAGGAAACGATAGCAGCATTACACAACAACCCGAAACTAGGGTAAATAAACAGCAGCCCCAATCTTATAAGGAAACGACGAAAACCTCACACAGTCCCAAACGAGAGAGAAGTCCGATTCTCAATCCTGGACAGGGTAAGAACCCAAACACAGACCATAAGCAATAAAAGAAAACCATAGTCCACGATTAATAATGAAATGCCTGGATGGACTACAGCAGGAATGCGAGCAGGGGAAAAATTGACCCTCAACATAAACAGGAGGAAGACATGGGAACCACAAAAAAACATCCCACAGTGAAAACCACAGCAAACCTTTGCAATTCGGCAATGGTGGAGGCAAGAACCCAGGCTTTCTGCGTGAACAGGAGAAAGAACCGGTCCACAAGCCAGTAGTCCATGAGGTAGAGGAGAATGAACCCCTCAACAATGAATTGTACTCCATTTTAACTCCGCCCTGCGTGAGGAAAATGAACAGTCGATGGTAGGGAGAGTCGACCAAACGATCGGCCAAGGCGTCATGGAGAGAGTGCAGCCGTGAGTGTAGTGGTTTCCTGCTAGCCCATAGCTGCCCCCACTAACAACATAATAACTAAGGTCGTCGACACATGGCAAACTCCCAATGGCCCCCACGGGTTAGACAAACCACCCTTAACCTTAGGAATCATGCCCTTTTCATTTAAAGTTGCACCGTCGTAGCTTGCTATAGTTTTATTTTAATTAATGTGCATACTTACATGATGTCAAAATTATAATGTGCAGAATAGCACGATATACCATCGGCAACGATCCCTCTTGCCAAAACATCCACAACTAAATCGATGGTTGGGATTTTTCCTTTAGGTCCTCACCACGATTAATTAAAATTATACATCATGTACCTTTTAATGCAAACGAGGTCAAAACCAGGGTATTACAATCCCCTCCCCCTTGGAATAACACCATCCTCGGTGTTCCAATACATAGGAATACATATACAATTTGCACATTCAAAATTTCAAAAATTTTGCAGATCTGTCCCATGTTCAATTATTTACTTTGAACTTTTAGGACCAAGTCCCTCGACTTCCACGAGCTTCTCTTGTTGGTTCTTAGCTTTTGGTTCATCCCCAAATCGAGGAACTTTGTGTCTGCTTTCCTCTTTATGTTCCCTCGTTGGGAAGTCCCGGCGTAAATGATGTCCTCCACATTTCCAACATTTCGCTAGCTACTTCATCTTTACCGGCTCAATTTCCCTTGAGTCTTCATGCCTATACAATTTCTTAACAGATCGCTTGGACGAATGTCCCATCATTGATCCACTTTCTTTGCCTTTACAGATTGCCCCCAGAAGGCTTTTTACCTCCTTTTGCAAACCAATAGAGTCTTGCAAAATCTAGTGGTTCATCTCATTCTACCTTTTCTGTATCTTGAGCATTTCTCCAAGATTCTCTTGGGTCTTGGAAATCGTTTGAAGGAGACTTCCAGCCAAGTCCAACAGCTTTTGGTCTGCTACCATGATCAATGTGCACCATTGGATTTCACCTTTCTTACCTGTGAAATGCATCATTGAAATTTTGTTAGACCAAGCATAATATAGGCATTAATATCAGTTAATTAATTGCCCAATTGGCATGACAGTCCAAGTCTCATCAAGGAGACTTTCATATTCTTCATGCCTTCCCAACAGGCACATGATCTCATTCATGTCCATTCTTGGGTAGGGAATTAACCATCCCAGAATTCACAATTTACTTTAAGAAAATACACACATTCTATTTTCAGTCATACATGGATTCAACAATCTTTTTTTTTCACAATGCATAAATATATGTATATATATATAATAAAAAAGGCAAGAGAGAGCAGTAAGAGTTTTTCCCCTCTTTGTTTTGTTCCATCCTGGAACCCACACCACTGCTCTGGCTTTTCATGCTATCATCCTCTTTCACTTCACCGTGAATGCTGGAACAATCCCTCTTGGTTATGACACTTAGTGTCCCCAGTCTATTTCAGACCTCTAAACCATAGAGCCTCCCCACATGGTTTGTCTCAGCTGCTAGGAACTTCACAGTATCACTAGCACCTTTTTCATTACTGCTCATTCTGAGCTCTTTAGGATAGTCACATGTCCACATGCACCCCTAGGATGCTCTCATATTCCTCGCTTCCAGCGATACCTATATTCAAACATTAAATAAATTCACATGTTTAGTTTATTCTCATCAGTTTTTATCTCTAAAACAAGAGCTTAAAACATCATAACCAAATCATATACACATGCATATTCATAAGCAAGAATTGCAAAATAATCCAATACATATCTGTATTGTGCGTTTCCTCGTTGGTCCAAAGGATCCTGCTTCGCTTTGCAAGCCTTGGGATCGCCTATGGACTTGGATGTTAGGTCAGCACGTAGGCCGCTTCACAATGTCCTTTTGTATATATATATATATATATATATATATATATATATATATCAGGCACAGTCAAGCCAACCTTTAGTTGGGTTTATCAGACCGTCTACAAATCGCCTGCACTTATATCAACAATGCACTTATATCATCAACCAATCATCAGCCAAGCCAACACCATTGGGTTTATCAGGCCATCAACAATAACATATGCACTTATATAAACAATAAACAACCATTTCCGGGTCTCATTTTTGGTAGTGAGCTCTAACTCCACTACCCCATATCACACAAGAGACCACCCCCTTCTCTAAGTTGAGAGTCCCTCAGGAATGTCTCCTTCTCTGTGTTCTCTAGAGAGACCACTCCCTTCTTTGAGTTGACAGTCCCTCAAGAATGTTTCCTTCTCGGTGTTCTTTAGAGAGACCACTCCCTTCTCTGAGTTGACAGTCCCTCAAGAATGTCTCCTTCTCTGTGCTCTTTAGTAGAAGGTAGGATGAGCTCAAGCCATTGTCCATTTAGTGTATAATACCAGACTACATCTTTTTAGCCTGACAACACAAGCAATATAAGCATATTCATTAGGGTTATTGCTCTAAAACCGTAATCATGTTTCATATCATCCTCTATCAAATATTGAGACACCAGGAGTGCGTCCACTCCCTAGGGTGTAATCAACATTGAAAAACCCTTACATGATCCGACATCGGAAAAGTGTGCACCCTTTTTCGGTGTGTGCCATGTAGGACCTATCCATACTCAAGCAATCTTCCATAATGGAAACAAAATCAAAACATGCTCTGCATATCGAATTTAACAAATTGACATGCATATTCTTAGTTAGGGTCACAAAACACTTATCCGTTTGCCGAGGCGGTATTCCTTCGTTAAGGAGGAATGGGGGCTCCCTTCTCTGAGTTAACAGTCCCTTGGTTTGCCATCCCAACTCCTTTCACATTCCATATCCAAACATGTCTTACCAACATAATCTATACCATCTCACTCATGTGGCTTACCAAACATGCAGTGCAGATGGGACATTTCCAAGATAAGGGAAAACCTTCCCATGAATTTTGGCTCCTGCAGGCCATCACACATGATCTTCCTGCAGTGTGCACCCCTGGCACATTCATCAATTAGCCAAACAGTCAATCATTATCTGATAATACAATCCAAATTGATTTTTTCATAACCAAGCAATGACATTAGTAATTAAATTCAATGAGAATTTGCAACTCTATTTACTACAAAAATTGATTTGCTTGGTAATGAGGTGATCCTCAATTGTGGGTCTATTGTAAGCAGCACTACTATGCCCACTATAAGCTTATGCTTACTAGCATAACATGAACACTCACTTACAATGCATCCTCCTGACACAATCTTATGCAAGCCAATAGTGATTAGCAGTTGTCAGTAATTTCTTAAATCCGAAATTCACAAATTCAAATTTAACAACCCATTATGCATACAAACTATTTTCACAACCATGAGACTCTTCTCATAAGGTTCGGCTCTTTCACATGGTAGATTCTAGCATTTGTCATGGTATTACTCTCATTTCCATGCTCTAAACAATCTCCCCGAAACACTTGGTAAGTCTGGATGGATATAACCTTTTCATTGCTGCAACCATCACTGAAGCATTTTCAGAATTTATAAAATTCAAATATTTCCAGCTGTTAGCACATCAATATTACCAAAACTCGTTTACTTCATGCAATCATCATCATATTTTAAATTACAGGGTACAGTCACATCATTTATTCAATTTAAATGAAATTTTTAGATACTCCTTACTTCCCAAGCGTATCATTGGTACCACCTTGCCCTTCTATAGGGAATTTTCGACAGCCAATCGATCATGACTACCCTCTTCATGCACTTACTATCCTGCATCCATAACAGCTCTTGAAATGGTTCCAGAATTGTCATCAATTCATCATTTCAACCATTAGTTATTCATAATATCACATGCACTATCTCAATGCATTCATGCAATGCATCACAACAATTGCACCCATACTTATGAAATCAGTTACTCACACCCTTCATATGCATCCATTCAATGCATAACCACAAGATTTATAAAATCCTTTAATGCATATCCACTCAATGCTACCTTGCATTGATTCAGGAATACTATGCATTCAAACATACCATGCATGGCCTAACCATGACTACTTCATATGGGATGGATGACTACAATCAAGATCATCAGTGCTTACCATCCTTGGGATACTAAGCTCATAATGACACATTTCTATATGAATGCAGTATAAAATTAAAATACCCACATGGTATGAGACCTCTTTCTTTTACCACTCCATACAATTGTCATAATTAAACTCTTACCTCCATGGGTCCTACTTACACCCTTGACATTACCAGTTTGGTTGGTCCACTAATGTCAATACCAATGCAATAATTATCATTACTGGTTCATTATAAACGTATAATACTCACTATTCTTACCAACATGTAATATCCTATGCATGCAAGGCATATCCTCATACATTTCATGTATAAAACTTATAAAATGTACTTATAATCAACAAGATAGGGTTTTAAGGAAACTTCCGTTTTTACTTCCCTCATCCTTGCATGGAACTCCTCTTCCAAACAACAGCTGATTTGACTGCATGGTCTTGCTACCTTTAGGCATGCAATTTCCATATTTGTCCATATTGACAGCAACACATTTCTCTTTCAAGAAATTGCTAGTCCTTTGCTGCTCCACACTCAGATTCTGGTGACTTTCCCTTGTTCCCTACTGGATAAGCTTTCCAATGCCTATCCACATGCTTCATTCTGACCTCGGGCATCATTTCAAAAATGATGGCAAAACAAACCATTGAATTTTTGGGTTTGAAATACGAACTCCAGCCACCTAGGGTTTTCTTCCTTTCAGCCCTGAAATCCTGCTGAGAATTTCACTAAAACCACTGAAATTGTTGAAAAAATCCACTCTAAAGACTCAAAATTTCCTTTGCTCAAATCGGTCTCATCCCATCTAAAACTCCGACACTTTGGCGATCTAAGCAACAAATTTGTCCGACGCTCATTGGCGGCCCTATCAACAATAATTTTTTGCTGCATTGGCGAGAAAATCGACTGTTCATTGGGTGCATAGTCCCTTGAGCAGCCACAATGAAAGAAAGTAATCTTACTACGGTTTCCGCGGGAAAATC
Organism: Pseudotsuga menziesii; assembly: GCA_001517045.1. Lineage (NCBI taxonomy): Eukaryota > Viridiplantae > Streptophyta > Pinopsida > Pinales > Pinaceae > Pseudotsuga > Pseudotsuga menziesii. The sequence goes on along the minus strand of LPNX011135811.1, from coordinate 69,035 downwards.
GACTAAACTTTCGATCTACATCGATGATGTCAACTAATGCTCATCGAGTCTTGTCCTTACTAATCTTCCAGCGTTTCGGCGGTTCAAACCTCTAATTTACTCCGCTGTATCAGTGAGTCGCTTGTCTATTCCATTTCGCCGTATCGTCCTGTAGTGGTCTACCATTTCGAATTTTATCAGTGATAAGTTGTTCTACTTTCGTCCGCCATATCAGGTCCATAATCCTCCATTGTTCTGAACTTCATCGATGATAGCATAGACTATCCACTGCGTCGGTGGCTGGGTGCCCTACGCATCAGACGGTTAGTCTCTTCAGCTTCTACAACGGCGGCCCACAATCTTCCTATGTCTTCCACAGCTCACGACTCTGTCAGCGGTCGGAGTAGTTATTCATTGCGGCATTGGATGGATAGTTGACTAGGCAGCCGCAACTGTGGTTCACCTTCACTGAACCTTTTCCAATTGGTGATCCGATCCACTAACATTTCCCGATGGCCGATGATATCATGCCTTAGAGAAAATTTTGAATTTTCTTCTTGCCTTGTCTTCCGCCGCATCGGCTCTTCCATCTTCTACTCATCGGCGATGTCAACGACTATTCTCCTCCGATCGGTGACTAAAACACAACCATAATGGCATCGGTAAGTGGAACCTGTATCCATCGGAGGATTAGTGCACTAGGCTTTCGCAATGGTGGCACTTTGAACCACTAATTCCTTCTGATGTTCATCGGTGACCTGTACAACTAACATTTCCTGATGGCCGATGAAGTCAACACTTTGAAAATTTTTGGAAATTTCCTCCTCTGTCTTCCACTGCATCAGTGGTCGAATCAACTATCCGTTGGGTGGATAGTGTCTTAGACTGCCACAACCACGGGTGCGCCATCAGCTAAATGTTTCCGATGTAGTTCTTCGATAGTTCCCTTGTCTAACCATCGGTGATGAAAACAACTATCTTTCATCGATCGCCGATGGTCGGACTTAGAAAAAAATTTCAAACTATTTCTCTTTACCTTCTTCTGTCGCTTTACTGGGTTGACCATCTCCTATCCATCTCCGACCAAATCAACTGTTCTCTTCCAATCGGCGAACTGAAGCACATCGGCATCGGCAATCAGAAATTTTCCTCTTCAAAAGACTAGTGCTCTAGGCTTCCACAATGGCGGGTGCATGAACCACTAACGTCTTCAGATGGCCGATGATTCTGGTACTTAGAAAATTTTCTAAATTTTTCTGCCACAATTTTTTGATCGCTGCTGGGAAGAAAGAAACCTGCCTCTGCTATCTGATCTGTCATGGCCCGTTCAGGCCCATGCTGCAACCTTAAGCTCTGATACCATACTGTAACATCCCTGACCCTTAAACTGGTGAAGAGGACACTACTATCACCAAACATACGGGCATAATAGCCCCATGAACATGAACAGGCATATAATGATGAAATAAAAGGCTTAAACATAAGACATACTAAGATGCATAATCCTTCATATACATAGCGGAAGCAAACATACGATCATTCAATCATGCCACATGTTCATCATATTCATTAATTAGTAAATATAAATGCAAAGACAAAATAGTCAAGAATACTTATCTTAGAAAGAACTCATCTTGCAACCAGCTACGTCGCTACAACGTTCCACCCAACCATAGGCCAGTGTGCTCATCAATCTCTCAGCAACACTGCCACCCCCGAGCTGGGCATGATTCCTCAAGGAATAAGGGTCAAACCAGGCTTACACATAGCCAAGATACACAAATTAGCCAAGCCCACACAGTAGGGTTCATCAGGCCATCAACGAGCTAGGAAAGGCTAAATGCTAAGTTGGTGGCCTCAATGGAGAGCTAAGGATGCCTACACTAGAGCTAACCCTGACCTCTAAGACATCCACACACCCAACACCAGGAATCAGTCCTTTCTCTACTTCACAGTCCCTTAGGCCCTGACTTACCTTTCCAATATTCTTCAAGGGTTGTGGGGAAGAAAGCTAGTAGTCTCACTCTGTCTGAGTGGCTCCAAACACCAGTTTCTCAAGCATACCCAGCCTCTAATCCTACTCTCAACAGTCCAAAGACCAACCACTACATACCGCAGTAAAAAAAATAGTTCACAGCTCTGTGAAGAAGATGAAGACAACCAGGTGACAACCCCAAATGCAAAGGTGAACACAGCTCAGGTAAAACAAGACGTTTCAGAGTTGTTCTTGGCCCTAGTGTGACCAAAAAATTCAGCAACAATCCCACAAGATATTGGCACACGCAGTAGCCAATACCAAGGAAATCAACAGCAGCCCCAATCTTATAAGGAAATGACAGTAGTATTACACAAAAAACCGAAACCAGGGTAAATCAACAACAGCCCCAATCTTATAAGGAAATGACGGCAGCATTACACAGCAACCCGAAACTAGGGTAAATTAATAGTAGCCCCAATATTATAAGGAAATGACGGAAACCTCACATAGTCCCAAACAGGAGAGAAGTCTGATTCTCAATATTAGACAGGGGAAGAACCCAAACATAGACCACAAGCAATAAAAGAAAACCACAGTCCATGATCAATAATGAAATTTTTGGACGGACTACAGCAGGAATGTGAGCAGGGGAAAAATAGACCCTCAACATAAACATGAGGAAGACATGGGAACCATGGAAAAACATCCCACAGTGACAACCACATCAAACCTTCGCAGTCTGGCAATGGTGGAGGCAAGAACCCAGGCTTTCTGTGTGAACTAGAGAAAGAACCGGTACCCAATCCAGCAGTCCATGAGGCAGAGGAGAACGAACCCCTCAACAATGAATTGTACTCCATTTTAACTTCGCCCTGTGTGAGGAAAACAAACAGTCAGCGGTGGGGAGAGTGGACCAAACGATCGGCCAAGGCGTCGTGGAGAGAGTGCAGGCATGAGCATAGTGGTTTCCTGCCAGCCCATAGCTGCCCCCACTAACAACAGAATAACTAAGGTGGTCGACACATGGAAAACTCCCAATGCCCCCCACAGGTTAGACAACCCCCCCTTAACCTTAGGAATCATGGCCTTTTCATTCAACGTTGCACCGTTGTAGCTGGCTATAGGTTTATTTTAATTAATGTGCATACTATTAGAAAACAGGACCGCAGAGCAATAACAGATATACAGTTAAATTAATAAACAAGATGCAAAACACATTAAAACATTATAGAGAGACACAGATATAATGTGGTTCACCCAAACGATGGGCTATGTCCACAAAGAAATTTGCCAGCCCTTTTATTACAGTCTAGAAAGATGAAGGGATACACCCTGCAGCAAAACCGCTACACTTTCTCTTCATGCTCTCACAGTCTCTCTTCCAATACAATACAATACCATACACAGTCGATTTACAATGCTTTCTTTTATAGGGGAAATACAATGGGAAAATTATAGGGTTAACCCAATACCATGGGTCCGCAATACTGTTGGCCAACACACATCCCAAAAAAAAATTTCGGGGGCTCCGCCCCTGAACCCCCGTTTTCTCAGGGGCACTGCCCCCAAACCCCCTTTTTCGGGGTGCTGCCCCGAACCCCAAGGCAAGGGGAATGAGTGTACAGTACTCCTGGGTTACAATCACATCTGAATAATATCTCTGTATCTGGAAGATTAGGCTCCACAACCAACACATACTTACATGATGTCAAAATTCTAATGTGTCGGATAGCATGATATACCATCGGCAATGATCCCTCTTTCCGAAACATACACAACCAAATCGATGGTGGGGCTTTTGACTTTAGCTCCTCACCACGCTTAATTACAATTATACATCATGTACCTTTTAATGCAAATAGGGTCAAAACCGGGGTATTACACTTCCCAATTCGAAATTGACTTCCATGCCTTTCCCATTCGCATGTAATAACTTCCTCAACCAACTTCTAGATGATTGTGCACAAAAGGATAAAATGGGTAGTTGACAACTTATGGGTTTTCCCTTTGACATTTGGCTTTTCCCCATTAGCTCGCGTGTTTGAATATTTCCCCCTCCGTATTCCTTGTGAAATCATTCCCCCATCTCTTTAACATTGCGGCGCATAGCTAGTTGTGATATTTTTATTAATTTTCATTTTACATGATGTCTCAACATATTGTGCTTGGCTAGCACATAAACCACCGGCATCGATTTTAATCATCGATACATAAAATACTAAATCCATGGTGGGGCCTTTTCCTTGAGCTCCATACCATGATCAAATAAAACATTTACATCATGTGAAATTCAATGCCATGGGGTCAAAACCAGGGTGTTACATTCCCCTCCCCCTTCAATAGCACTGTCCTCAGTGCTTTACAAAATATTAACAAAATGATACACTGGCACCACCCTCAGTGCTCTGCAAAATTGAACCAAAACTAGGTGTGCCAATCGCATGACATCTTCTAGTTCCCATGTAGCCATATCAAGACCGTCATGCTTCCTATGCACCTTTATCTATCCAATGGTACTATCTGGAACTCCTCCTTGGTTTCACTTCGTGGTTGTCTTGCATACAAACTCCTCCTTGTCCTTGATTGCGTGCATTAGTACACACCACAGGATCTCTTTTGGGTCTTCGAGAATCCTTCTCCTCAGATTGGGACATTTCCAATGTCTTTGGAAACCATCAATACCTATTCCCAAGCCCCAAGCAATGAGTCAATCCCCATGTTAGTATTCATAATATTTTCCAAAATCATAGATGAATCACATGCACATGTATATTGACATAAAATCAACAACAACTTTCCCAGTGAACCAAATAATTATCTTGCATAAGTATCTTCTTTTGGTTCCACAGGTATTCGACTTGGATTTATACAACCATGGCACTTACAACCCTACCCCACCCCAAACCTGGGTGTCCATTAAAGGGTAGTCAAATTTCTGCAAGCCTTGGATCACCTGAAAATACCTCTCAACCGAGGTCTGATAGCTCCGTTCTTGAGCCCAACACCTCTCCAGGTGCTTCAATGGCAGTTCTGTGCAAGAGCCTGCACCTCCTCTAGGTGCTTACCAAGCTTAGGTGCTTACCAAGCTTAGATGCTTCCTTTTCGAACACCACAATGAATCTAATTCATATGTCAGATTCATTCCTATAGGTTGCAATCTATAACAATATTTTCAAAACCATGGCTACATCATATGCTCATGTATATTCAAAGAAAAAAAACAACAACAAAAGTTTGATAAGTAAACCAAATACTTATCTGTATAACATCTCCCAACTGAGATCTGGTCAACCCCGTTTCAGAGCCTAACACCCCCTTGGGTGCTCAATGGAAGCTCTAGTTTACGGGCCTATCACCTCTTCTAGTGCTCGCCAATGCTCAGGCGCTTCCTTTCCAGGAACCATAACAGATTAATTCACATGTGAGATTCATTTTCGCAGAATTTATTTCTTAACAATATTTTCAAAATCTTAGTTGAATCATTATGCACATGTGTAATTACAGAAAATCAACCAGGATTTGCCAAGTAATCCAATACTTATCTATATAGAATCTCTCAATGGAGATCTGGTCAGCCCTGCTTCAGAGCCTAACACTTCCTTGGGTGCTTAGTAATAGCTCTAGATTAAAGGCCTAGCACCTCCTCCAAGTGCTTACCAATGCTCAGGCGCTTCCTTTCCAGACATCATAATACCTAGGGTTTATTCTCTTCACGGAGCCCCCACTCTTGTGGCAGTGCCCTTATGGCATGAATGTGTGCAAAAATAAGTCTAACCGAATGTCTTACATCTTGGGTGTCCCCAGTGATGCATACTGGTGCCTATCTGGCAAGGGGAAGAAGTTATGTACCCAAGTACATCCTTCTAAAGGAGCCATGTACTCCATGTATGTGTTTTCATCATCTCACCTGCGACATGCAGTTTACATCAGATGTCATTATAAAATTTCAATCATAATTTTTCAAACCTATTCCAAAGACAACCCTTCGAGAAGCTATGTACACCCTGTACATCCTTCCGAGGAGCCATGTACACCTAGTACATATTTTCATCATCTCACATGTGTTACATACAAGCATGCAGTTCATATGAGATGTCATCATAATTTTTTTTTGCAATCATAGGTTTTCAAACCTATTCCAAACACATCCCTCCGAGAATCTATGTATCCAAGTACATCCTTCCAAGGAGCCATGTACGTCTAGTACATATTTTCATTATCTCATCTACGTTACATACAAGCATGCAGTTCATATGAGATGCCATCATAAAAAAATTGCAATCATAGGTTTTCAAACCTATTTCAAACACATCCTTCCGAGAAGCTATGTATCCAAGTACATCCTTCCTAGGAGTTATGTATATCAAACACATCCTTCCGAGAAGCTATGTGTTCCAAGGGCATACTTCCATCATCTCACCCGTGTTACATACAAGTATACAATTTACATGAGATGTCATCATAAAATTTTAATCATAGATTTTCAAATCCATTTCATGCATACATGATTTCCCAGATATCAAACGATCAATAACATTGATAGTCAAATAAAAATATGAGTTCACAATTATGCTTCCTACATAAAATCAGATTTTTGTAACCATGAGGCCATCCTCATGTTGTTTGGATTTTGCAAGTGGGGAGTAATCATCCCTTACTTACGCATGCTTCCCAAAACCTAGACATCCACATACAACATGTCATCTTGACACAATTTTAAATCAGCCAAACAGTCACAATTAACAACAGGAAAATTCAGACATCAAGCAATGCAAGACAAGCATATCCATTGTTAGCATGATTCAAAACCATCACAGGAGATCACAGTCTCCCATAATCAACAAAAAAATTTGCAATATGAAGTTCCAAAATATGTTCTGAGTCATGAGATCCTTCTCATGATAGATGACAGCTTCCCACCCTGGGTTTCATTGGGCACAACCATACTGCTCTACTCAAGACATTCTACCTGAGTCTTCAGGAAGTCCTCATGTGTATGCCCATACACACAAGGGCCATTTCTTCATGGAACTACAAGTTCAAATGCATGATTCCTCAGCCTATACATAGGCTCCACTTTACTACAGGATCTTCTTTAGTGAGCTTCCTGCAATACCCTGCAAGTCCCAAAAAATATCTTACATCTGTTAAATTTCTTTAAGTAGGCCAACTCATCATGGACTCAATCTTTGCAGGGTCTCTAGTTATTCCTTTATTTGAGATAATGTGACCCAAATGATGAATTATATCTTCATAGAAGTCATAGTTGCTCAACCTTGCATACAGCTTATGCTTCGTGAGCAATTTCAAAGTCGACCTCAAATTTTCCACATGTTCTTCCTCGTTCTTAGAATAAATAAGAATGCCATCAAGGAGAACAAGAACAAACATGTCCAGAACTTATTGAAAACATTATGCATGAGGCACATAGATGTATTTGGTGCAATTGTGAAACCCAATGATACCACTACAACATCATAAGATCCATATCTTACTCTAAAGGTTGCATTTATGAACATCTTCATCCTTGATCCTTACCTGATGGTAACCAGACCTTAAGTCAATCTTGGAAAACACCTTTGATCTTCTCATTTGATCAAATAGGTCATCAATCCTAGGAAAAGGATACTCGTTCTTCATAGTGACTTTGTTCAATGGTTTGTAACCAATACACATCTTGTATGTACCATATTTCTCTTTCTCAAACCAAACCGGTGCTCCCCATGGGGAAACACTTGTCCTGATATACTTTTCTTCTCACAACTCTTTCAGCTACATATTCAGCTCTAGCATTTTTGGTGTACTCACCCTGTAGGGTGTCTTAGACACTGGTGCTTTACCTGGCACAAGTTCCATTGTAAAATCAATGTCCCTCTTTGGAGGAAGCCTTGGGAATTCATCTGTAGAACATCCCTGAATTCCCGCAACACATGAAATCTCTCCAAGCTAGGAGTATCATTCTCTGTTGCCTCCAAAACATGAGCTGCATACAATCTGCAACCTTTCCCATATAAATTCTTCCGTTGCATTGTTGAAGACTTCATTCCAGAGATCACTTTTGGAATGCCTTTCACCACCTTTAGTTTTCCTTCTTCATCTAAGCACTCAAAATTCTTGTTGTAACAATCAAGCTTTGATCTAGTGAGGACATCATAGGATCCAAGTGGTAGAACATTCATATCTACACAAGTGACTAGCCCATTTGTAACCAATGGACATCTCTCTATCACTTTACTAACCTTTCTCTTAGTTTTAGTGGCTAGTTAGACTAACCATGATCTTCTATGCTTTGACTTCTTCAAAGTGCACATCTCACAAGTCCAGGGGTGATATAGCTGTGAGTGGAGCCAAGGTCAATCAAAACAGAAACAATCTTTTCAGCAATCTCACCCTCAACTTCCACCACAGTTGATTGATGATCTGCCTTTGCTGATTTAGGAGGTGAGAAGGTTTGAAACCTTTTTTCCTTGGGCCAATATTCACATTCTTCTTGTAAGAATTTCTCGTACTCCCTTCTATCATAGGTTGATCACCTTCTTGAAACAATATATCCCCTTCCTATGTCATGACAGATTTCTTCCCCTGCCAATGATCCAATTCCATTTTTGCTCAAACCATCCATCCTATTCTTCACAACCTGCATAAATACCCATCTAAATGTGCTTCAATACCATCTCCATATGGTGTCCCTTCATCTATAACAGAATGATGTTCTACTTTCATAATTTCTTCTTCCAAGGTGACTCCCTCTCCATCAAAATACAATCTTGATTATGCTTTATAGAAATGTCCTTGTACATTTATTTTTCTCCCTTTATCTTCTTATCATCTTCAACCGACTATCTCAGGGGGACGACAGGGGTCAAGGGGGTTTCCTCGTTTTTTTTTGTAAATCTTTTGATTTTCGCACAATTTGGTGCATGAGCTCACTGCAATTTTTCACTTTTTTGGCACCTGCAGATCCCACTAAAAACATGTTAAAAAATATCTGTTTCAACAAATTTTCCTCCGATCGACAAACTCACCAAAATTTTTCTGACATGTTGGCTCAATTCACCTTTTTCTTCCGACGTGTCAGCAAACTCCTTCATTTTTTTTTTCGATTAGAAAAACTTGCCAATCTTTTCGGCGTATCGAAAAAATTCCAATCTTCCACCCGACATGTGTTGGCTGAAACTCCCTAAGTTTTCTGATGCGCGTCGACGAAACTCAGCCGATGTATCGGCAAACTTCACCAATTTCTTTCGATCCAACCTTCTTCCGTGTCGAAAAAATTTCAGAATTTATTTCGATTGAGCCTTCCACCATGTCGAAAAAATGTCAAAGTTTCTTCCGATCGATCCTTCCATCGACGTATCGGCAAAATTTTCTGAGTTTTTTGGCGATTTTCCCAACATAGAAAATTTTCAGAAAATTTTTATTTTCTTCCCGTCGACTCGACTTAGTCGACATGCATCAGTGAAATTCCTCCATTTTTCCCAAAATGCATCGATGAAATTCCTCCATTTCTCCCAACATGCCCATACTTAGAAAATTTTCAGAAAATTTTCTGTCTTTTCTCTATCGTCAGTAAAAATATCAGCTTCCACCCGACAAGCATTGGCTCTACTCCAGAAAAATTAGCCGACATGTGTCAGCTTGACTTCGGCTAACTCAACCGAAAGGTAATTTCCATTCTTGGAGAAATTTTGGAAAATTTCTCTGTCTTTCTCCTCGTCGGCTCCACTCGACCAACGCATTCGAAATGGCCGTTGCGACCCTCATCAACTCGAGTTATCTAACTCAGTCAACATGTGTCGGCTAAACTTCTGCTAACTCAGCTGACACAACCAACATTCAACACTTATAAAATAAAATAAAATTCTATTTCTGCTTCTCTTTCCTGCTTAACACAGAGGTTGATTCTTCCTATGTCAACTACTCTTCATGGCCCATTGAGGCCCAATGCTACAACATGAGGTCTGATACCACACTGTCATGTCCCCACCTGTCATACCGAGGATGGAGAGGAAGCAACTAGGTTGTTGCTGCTATCAAATGGGCAATATAGCCCCATGAACATGATAAATAAAAATGGATTGAATTAAAAACATACATAGATGCATTATACATGTAAATACACAGCGGAATAAAAACACATTCATTCAAGCATTCAACATGTTCATATTAATTCATAAAACAAATTGTTTGCAGAGGTTAAGAACAAGAATACTTATCTTGAAAAGAAGTTGGCCCGCAACTAGCTACGTCGCCGCAACGTTCCACCCAACCATAGGCCACTGTGCTCATCACTCTCTGAGCATCACTGCCACCCTCGAGCTAGGCATGATTCCACAAGGCACTAGGGAACAACATGCTTACACACAGCAATACCATACATCCACAGTCAAGCCAACACACGGTTGGGTTTCGCAAACTGTCCAACCGATCCAATGAAAAACTCGGCTCTACGGCCATTAAGGAAAAAACCCAACAATGTAGGGGGTCCTTGGACTTACTCAGCCAAGCCACACTTTACATCAAACACACAATCAACTAGTTAATCAAAACACAGCCACACACAACTGCTAGGTATGAACAAAATGTTCTTGGGAACCACAAACAGGAATGGAAGACAGGAAGAAAAATAACCCAAGTAAGCAAATCGTTCCAGGGAACGTTTTATGGCTCCACAGAAAAAGAAAAAAAAATGACCTCTACAAATCCCCATCTCATGGATTCAAATTCTTAAAACATCTACTGGATTCACGTGGGGAAAACGACCCCTCTCAAACCCCAAAACATAGATCTATCTTCTTGGGCACTTAGGAACACCAAACACGACTTCCCAGCCCTGGCGAAAAATGGGAACCTACAGAAAAACGTGGGTGAAGATCCCAGTTTGCTTACAGGGGAAAAAAGGACCTCAATAAACTCCCAAAAATTCATGGGTTTCTTTTACCATTCGCTGTGCAACAAAAAATGGGTTTTCCCCAACAGGGTAATGAGGGATCAACAACAAAAACATCAAGGGAAGATCCCATCCCCTGAGCATTGCCAAATGGACCTCCCATCCATGGGAAAAATGAAGAAAACTGCCCCCCCCCCCCGCAAACGTGAAGGAAACACACAACAGACCAAAAACGTGAAGGAGAGAGAACTCTGCCAGCTTCCAACTACGTGAGGAATGGGGAACGTGAATGCATAATGGGTGAGTGAGCAATTTTTGGGTTCTTACTTTCCCATCAAGCCAAAACACGTTTTTCTAGAATGGGTGCTCTGCCCAATTCGAAATTGACCCCCATGCCTTGCCCATTCCCATGCAATAACTTCCTCAACCAACTTCTAGATGATTGTGCACAAAAGGACAAGATGAGTAGTTGACAACTTATGGGTTTTCCCTTTGACATTTGGCTTTTCCCCATTGGCTCACAAGTTTTAAAATTCCCCCCTCCATATTCCTTGTGAAATCATGCGCCCATCTCTTTAACATTGTGACGCATCGCTAGTTGTGGTATTTTTACTAATTTGCATTTTACATGATGTCTCAACATATTGTGCCTGGTTAGCACATAAACCATTGGCATCGATTTTAATCGTCGATACATGAAATACTAAATCCATGGTGGGGCCTTGTGACTTAGCAGGGGTTGAGATGTCCCAAGTCCATTGGGGTGAAACCTCTATCCCAAGGGTCACCTACCTTTCGAGCCTTGTCACAACGGGCCAATAAGTAACCCTACCTTGTCGATTTTGAACCCGTGACCTCCAAGTATACCATATTAAGTATAATGATATCTTGAAGTGGTGTCAGTTTTAGCGGGCAGGTACTTGATCAATGTATAAAAAAACATAGAAGAAATTAATTTTTTTATTAATATAAAATTAATTTTTTTGAAAAAAAAGTTAATTAAAAAAAATTATTATTATTTGAAAATAATAAATTTTTTGTATAAGTTTTAAAATTATATTAAAGAATAATAGTTTTTTATACAAAATTTGGATTTATAATATTTAATTATTTTCTAAAACCTATATGTGAAAACCTATATTAAACTTTTAATAAAAAAAATTGTTAAATATTTTAATCTTTTACATTTGATTCTTCTTTGGTGAAGTGAAGTTATAGTGATGGTATTTAATTTAAATTACCTTATTTATAAGATTTGTTTTTCTCTATAAAATATATAATTCCAAAAGCTAATCATTCGCCGCGTTTTATCTCATTTTAATTGCATTTAAATTCATATCGATTGCTCTACTAAAACAAACGAGCATATTAAATATAACTTGTCTTTAGATTCAAGTTTTATTGAAGATTTGACATGAAACGGCACTTGCAAGTGAGGTTAACATGGTTGTCTTGTGGCAATGATCAATACCTATGTTTAGGTCATAAGACACCCTAAGCCAGACATTAATAACTATTAGCATCTTGACCAATATTTTTTTTAAGCATACCTTTGACTGAGCATCTTGACCATTATTATGGCCATATTTTTTTTAAGCATACCGTTGTAGGTATCATACAAAGAAGGACCACACCTATTAGTAGTAGGAAAGATAGAGAAAAAGTATAAATAGAGACACATTGAGAAACAATGATGGAAGCATTGGGTGCAAGAGCTAAGGCCATTTAAGCAAAGAAAAACTAGAAGCAAAGGTATGGGGAGCAACATAAAAAAATTCTTCTCAAGTGGACCAGTGTTTTCTCATCCTCAATATGGATTCCCTTTAAATCATATGCACACAAGATAATTGATTAGAACGAACGAAAAACTTGGTCTAAAAATGAAGGTAAAAGGATCTAGAATTTGATCTTGTAGAGCTAAGGAAGCCAATGATAACAGTGGCTTGAGTGTGAGGGTTGACACCGACAACTTTTATTACAACTTTGGTGTATTGTTGTGTCGATACAGATGTTGTCCCCATTTGGCATATATTGATTTCCATATTCAACTAGACTACGGTCAATTGTAGTTATTTCAACATAAAGAGCTACAAAAAAATTTGCAAAGTTTATGAGGTAGTGAAGACTTTTCTAAGCACAAGGTCAACTTTGAATTCCAAGAGATTAAAATTGCGCAAGAAATTGTGGGTGATTTCAAGGGGATCAATGTTTGGTGGGTTTTCATGTTAAATTTCCCAAATAGATCATCATAAGCCTCCACCACTAATGAGAACAATATTGCAAGTTGAAAATGTCAATTAACGTAATCATGTAAGCTTTAGGCCTATCAATCTCTAAACCCTATAAGTCCATATGGGAATTCAAGGGCATTGAGACATTAATATGGACTATTTCAAAAAAATCATGTTTATAAATATCAAACCCTCATCCTTTGCATGTGGCCATTGATATCAAAAGAACTCCTATTTGCATGCTTCTCTAAGATGGTGGAGACTCATGTTTTCTATGTTGCTTGAGTTGGTTGATTCCTCTAGCTTCTCGGTGAGCTCTAAAAAAATGGGTCTCTCAAATATATAATTATATTGCCTACTATTATTCTACTATTATGATTTGTGGGTGGTGTTATATATGGCATCTAATAACATATCAAAGATATTATGATTGATTTCTAAGTGATGGTGTTATGCCATTTACTAACGTATTAGACCCCAATGGATGGAAACTATGATCATCATTAGTCAATGAATTAAATACATATTCCTTAAATTGGCATGTAGTTGTGGGGGAATGAATGAGCATTATCTATTATATACACTAACTCTAATCCTTGCATTACATCTACCAACCCTTCAAGAAATCAATAATCATTGGACTAGTTAGACATAGGACCCCTTTGAACAAAATAGAGAGCATGCGTAGGAGACAAAACAATCATCTAAACCTCAAACATGAACATTCTATTAGCACAAACAACTACTCCACCTAGATGTTATTCATTTGAGAATGGATGTCTCCTTATATAATTACAAATACCTAAACATAAAGATCAGTTAGTCAGTACATCTAATTGCATGGATTTAGATGAAAATATGCAAACCTCTCTTCATATATCCACTAAAAACTATGTTAAAGAAAACAAATAAAAAATCACAAAAAAGCTTTGCAAGCTTGTTGGTTGGTGCTTCTATAAATATTGATCCTTTCTAGTAAAATAAAATGGCCATAGCCTAATAGATTTAAACCTTAATCCTTTATATGGTTGGTTAAACCTTAGCCATGGATCTAAATCTCATATGATTGCCTATATATCTATGATTTTGTTTGGGGCCTTCATTCTGGCATGCATCCTAACTAAAAAACCACACGCTAATAGGATCATGCCACGTGTTCCTTCAACAATCTACCAAAGGACGTAAACCTTATGTTGTAGGGTGACAACTACTATTGATCTCAATGATCCAATGATCTAGATTAACTTTAGGTTCGATGGACCCCTTTGCCATAATAATTTAATCCCCACATAAATTTCCTTAGGATTATTTCTATGCCATCAATATTGAAATCAATGGATAGATAATAATGATGTATTCCAAAAGGGACCCCCTCCCTTTAGTGCACCTTTATAACCCGCACCGATGGTATGGTGTCACGTGCCTCTCATAACACATATCTAAAGGGTCAAATGAATTTCCTGGGTCACCTTTCATCATCATCATCTCTCATAACACTAGGAATTGGCAACTTATGACATGGGGTTAATCTTCATTATAAAACTCAACCATGGAATGGTCAAGATTCATTATGAGTCCCAAAGGTTTATAGTTCACACCAATGAGAGCCTATATGTTGTCTCTTCTTCGGACCCCTTTACAATTGATATCCCTTAAGAATTCCATCTTGGATCATATCCCCATCATTAATATGAGAATCAATAGATGGTCAAGCTCCTTGTGGGTCATGACTCCCTCCCTCCAACTTGTAGTTTTATAACCTGCACAAATAGGATGGCACCACACATTCTCATCCCATGATTTATTCCCCATATACTTCACATGTAACTTATCATAGGATTTAACCCCCATCATTGATATAGAACTTGATCAATTATTCATATTATTATGTAGTATAAAATCCCTCCCCCGTGGGGTGCACCATTATAACACATACCAATAGGACATTATCATGTATCTTGGGTTTGAAAAAACTGATATTTAAACATACAATAGTTTGCCAATGGTCTCCCTATGAACAACTTTTCTAAATAACTCCCTTTTCGGATCAACTCTATTACTAAGAGTTTTGATCGTTGTGCCATATGATTACCTTAATCCATTCTACACTTAGCCATGGTTAGTGCCCATGACATTGGACCTTAACCATTGACCTTCAGAGTTTTGTTATGATGTTGTAACAAAGCCAAACTACATAGAGTATCAAACAAATTCAAAGTACATGTGTAATACATCTAAAGAAAGAGTATAATGAATATGTACATACATGGAATGCCCAATCATCATTTATAATGCCCAATTGCACAATCATTCATTCATTTACAGATAACATGCATTACATTCATTCCATAACAAAAAGAAACATGCACATTGCACTCCAATAAAAAATTATGCAACAAATACATGTATGTGAATGGAATTGGTCCATGAGATAGGTTGTGTACAAGAATAATTCCACCCAACCATAGGTACTCATTATGGATACCAACCCATGTTGGGTTATGAGGTCACTAATGTGAAATAATAGGTTTTAGGGTTCTCTCTCTCCCAACCTATCCCATGTGCTCTAATGCTCGGTTAACATTTTACCATAAAACACAAGGAAACTATTCCATTCCTAAAAACAGCCATGGCACTCTTCATATTTTCCCCATACAACGCTAGGGGAAACATACCCTCCCTTTCTCTACTAAAGAAGCTTGTGAGAATACTTGTTCACAATTCTCTCAATGTGTGCAAAAAGAGTCCGTCGAGCATTTTTCTTCTAGGTTTTTCCTATAGGAATATTTATTGGCTTCTCAAACAACTATGCAGAAAAATTACAGAGGGTTCTAAGGTTCCTAACTTTCCGTCCTCTTTGATCCCCTACAACCTTGTATTCTCATATGAGAACCCTATACCTTCTCTTTAGTGTGCCCTCTTGGTCTAGTTCCTTTTCCATGGTATTATTGGTTTACAAATTAGAATTATGCCCATTCATAAGAAAATTTGCACATTATAGGTTCTTATTCAATGACCATGTAATAGATTTTTCTCATTTTCCTCCCATTCTCTATGGAATGAAGATGTTGAGGAACCCATGAGGCATAGAATAGACAATGAATAGGTGTATTGTTAAGGAACTCCTTGTGTAAGGTCACCGGTTTGAAACTTCATGGGTACTAGCCTTACAAAAAAAAATGAGGAGGTTGAGGCATTTGGGCCAACATTACTTTGACAAAAGGAAACATAGGACTCTTATACTTGTAATCGGGCCACACCTTCATTACTATGTGAGAAGTTACCCATCAACCTCTCACATGCACTCAATTATTGGTTTAATAAGTCAATGGATTGAGGTGGATGGCTTATTTTAAGGCACATGTATAAAGGATATGAGATCTAAACTTAGACACTTAGAAATATAAGATTTTCTTTGTGTATTTCCCCTTTCTTATTCTCGCCTTTGTTGGAATCATATCTCATGTTGTTATCATGCTCTTCATAGATAGCTTGGAGAATTTTATATTATATTTCAACATTAATATTTAGAAATTTTGATCCCACCATGACAATCCTGCCACATGGTCAATAGATGTTAGGGTCATACCATTACCTCTATACTTTAGTTACTTAATAGTTATGAAGATACCGTTTTCTTTAAATAAGGCCCATTAGATAGTTAACGGATGATTATTGAATGTGAAAAGGGTCATGTTTATTAAATAAGGCCCACTACATGGTTGATCCACATTAATGGTAGGACCACATGTAGTTAACTTTTTTTCTATTAAGTATTTATTTATGGAGTTAGAAGGCTATGCAATGTTTTATGAAGTATTCTTATTGGATATGGAGCTCTTCTCGTATGAGGTTCATGCCTTGATATATTTAACCTAAGGGTTAAATTCTGCATGTTCATCTTATCTTCTCTTGTATTTTGATTTCTCCATTTAATTAATTTCTCTAAATGTTGTTAATGTTCCTATTGTTTTTGTTGGTAAGTATGTTATAAGTAGTATTAGAGCTCTTTCTAAACCAACATGTGATTGAATTTTACAAAACAAAAATTTAGGCTAGAAACATGTTATGGCATCTTTAAATAAAATAGATATTTATCATTTGGTAAAAAAATCCATGGTTGGGGAAGAATACACATAAGAAATACAAGTGGTGTGACTTGGTTAAACACCCTTCCAAGCCTTGATGGCACCCCTTTAAGTGGTACCACATTAAAAAAAAAAAAAATTATATGGATTTTTCTTCCATGTACTCTTAGGTATATCAAAGGCCCCATGTGTGCACTAAATCCATCCTTACATAAACCTTTTTATTGTATTGAATCTTTCTTCTATAGTACACTTATAACATCACTTGAGGAGATCACTCTCTCGTACTTAGGAAACAAGTTGTAATATGGATCATAGGTATGGTATAACCTCCTTAATTAGTACCCTAATATATTGGGTTGAGTATTAATATTCAAAACCCACAGATATACTATAGAGATATAGAACATGCCATTCCTTTGTCCTCAAGACCCTACAAACCCTACCTCTGCCACACATGCCACAAAATGGAATATCAAGAATGGGAATATTGAGTCAATGTAGTAGTACACCTAATTCTATTAACATGGTAATTGAGTTTGAGCCTTTACCACACCTTGTGAGAGACCTATGTCAAAATAATCCTTGTGCAGTATTGATCAGCATTGTACTACTCTCAAGTAACCATTTTTTAATGGACCCACCCATACAATTATTTTTTACCTATTTTATAAGACCACTTGTGAGGTGTTGATCACATTGATATAACTACCCATTAACATTTTCATGTGGAATCAGGACAACCTGATGAAAAATAGGTCCTCGAAAATGAATGGGAAGGTTGCATCATTAGAAACTTTAGTCAAACATATCAATCAAAATACTATGGAACAAAAGGATGAAATCCATGAGTTCCACCTTATTGTGAACAATATTTTGGATCATCTACCCAAATTGAACAAAAAGTTGAAGCAACAAGTCAATCTCTCTGTTATAAACCTGAGTGGCACCTCTCCGTCCGAGTGCTGATATCCATCATGTTGGCACACAAAAGGACACTTATGGATAGAGGTTTTCCCATAACACTATAGCTTGGCTTGTCATGAAATACATTCTACCTTCATCCAGCTAGTTACTTTTCCATTTTGCCATGTTAAGATGTATTCGCGACTATCATTTTATACAACTCGCGCATCACTCGCGAGTCTCTTGTACAGCAAGTCGCGAATCCATGTATTCGCGGGTTGCGCTTATACATAGTTGCGAGTCACTCGTGGGTTGCTCTACTACATACCTGCGAATGTGCCTCTTAACATGAAAACATAAAAACATGTGCTAATGGGAGATTATTTAAGGTATTTTACTTAATTCTCCTAACTGCTACAACTTCCTCAACCTTCGAGAACTGCCTTATTTCACCCATATAAATACAGGCCTTGGGGAGGGTGTAGGGATATATACTTGGAGAGAAAAGTTATGTTGGTGGATTGTTTAAAGAATTCTTTGGAGCAGTGAAACTCAGAATCCTTTGGTGACAGAGGAGTCCTTGTCTTAGACGTTTGGTTGTACTTTGAACTTTCTCATTATTGATAATAAAGAGATTACTTCTTCCATACGTGTCTCATATATATTGGTTTGATAATTGTTTATGCTTTTGTATTTCATATCTGATTTATCTAACCTGCTTATATATATACATGAAACACTCTGTATCTGGAATATTGTCTCTGAACAAGTGAAAGAGGAGTGAGCCTTGAAGACTTTGGAAGTGGAGCAGATTGGAAGAGGACTAGCAAGGATCGAACTTCGTTTAACAAGTAAGTTCTTCTAACCCTCCTATTTCCTATTATGAACTTTAGAAGTCAATTGTCTGCAAGTGTTTGAGTATGTTGGTAACCCCCAACCTACGATTATTAGGTGCATAATCCTATACAATAGAACTAGCGACTCCACTAGGGAAGCCTAGACTGTTGTAGGTCACTTCTGTTATCCTGATCAGTTTTGCTTGTGAGTCTATTTGTGGTTTTTTATCCTAGCTCTTGCTTACTTCAGCGTTTGAAAGTCTTAGGGTTTTTTCTTTGTTTTTGAGAAAAATTTTATACCCATTCGCAGGTTGTTCTACTGAACAGTCGCGAATATAAAGTTGCATTGGCGGGTTGTTATACTGCACAGTCACGAGTCATTCGCGAGTTGCACTGCTAGACAGTTGCGAGTACTCCTGAAAGTTGGGATTTTTAAAGAAGAGTTTGCTTGTTTCTTTTCTTGCTATAGTCCTGGTTTTCTGAGAAGACTTTCTTTAAGAATGCTGTAGAGTTTGTTTGATTTCCTCAAGTGATCACATCTTAGTGCTTTTCGGAAACCCTTGAGTCTTTTGTGCTTGGTTTATTTACTGTTTGCTTTCTGGAGTAATTGGCCTGTTTGGGTTGTTGGTTAAAGTGTCTTAGTCCAGATCAGTGATCAGGGTCTTGGGCTCTGTTTTTCTAGTCTGCTTTTTGAAAGTTGCTGGTTTTCACTTGCCTTCTTAAGTCTGTAGTGATATTTGTCATTGTTTGCACCCAATCTAGGGTTCCTAGCCTACTTTTCTTGCTGGTCTTTTGGTTCTGTCAGCCTGTTTGCTTCAATTTGTAGCTTTTATACAGTTTATAAGTGTCAAGTTTGCTCAAGAATTGTGCATTGTAGATGCATTGTAGGTTTTGAGTATTTTTAAACGTGAAAACAAAACATTGTTAATCTTTTGCATTGTAATTTTTACATAAGTGGTGTTGTTTCATTTTAAAAATATTATCTCAAAAATACAAAAACATATAGGCTTAGTTTCTCTTATCAGTGCTTTTAGTTCCGACAATACATATTTGAAAAAATGAAAAGAAGTTTATTTTATAGTAGTAGTTTGCTTTGAATGCACCTTACTTTCATTTATTTCTTGCTGAGTCAAAACACCATATAGTATATCACTTCCATTTCCTCTTGAGTAAGAAACAACCCTCTAAAATAAACGCATAAATTAAAATTGACTAGTAAGTTTTATTTCTAGGGGCCTTTCACCTACTAGCTTAGGCTAGACTTGTGGGCTAGGGAGTGTAAACTTCCCACAAGTTATAAACTCAGACGTAGTGGACCTTTCTTTAGTTAAATCCTTGATTCTATCACTGTATCTGGGAAGCTCCTCTCAAACAGGAGTTAAGCACTAGGCCGCGTGGAGGCTTGGATAGAGGAGATAACCCTCCGAATCCTTGTCAAAGTGTAACCCATGACTTTTGCGCATCTGGGGATTCTATCCTAGATAGAGTTTTGGGCTCAGCTACCCTGCCCATGCATACGAGTTCGGCTGGTGACTGTCCCCCCAGACAGCTGGTATTGTCAAGGTAGCCTTTAGTCTCTTGTCTTTTAGGGTTCATACCTAGGTGAACCGGAAGGTTATTTCTGGTTCACCTTGAACGGGCTTGGAAGGTAACCCTTGTGGAAAGTGCAGGAGGGTGGTGAGTGTTTCCTCCGCTTGTTCCTGAGAACCCCTCAAGGACGCCAAGTAATCGTTCATTAGCTTTCTTCGAGAAAGTATATCTTTATACCCTGGTTTGATTGCTTGAGACTCTAGGATTTTTTTAGTGTATGCTCTGTGGATTTGCTTGTGTTTAGTTGACCTTAGGGTGTGATTAGTCAAATTTTTAATTCTGGAGGACCAACTCGTTAGAAGGTCAAGAAGGTTGAGAAACCTTCCTCCTCTCACTGCATTGGAGCCTCCACTTTTACCCCAAAGGCAGAGATTAGACACAGACGGTTCTTTTGAACCAGTAGGAATAAGTGAGGTTCTTGGTGAACTGGAATTGATAGCTAACCGTTTTGATTTTGACACAGTCGAGATAGAAGATTGCAGACTGACGAGTTTGCAAGAAATTTTAACACTCCCTTGACTGATCTTAACAATCCTGTGATCGTTCAAGTTAGACCTTTTAGTTCACCAGTTGTAGGTGTCCCTTTGAGTAGAGTCATGTCTTCTGCGGAAGAAAGTCCATTTGTTTTCACCTCAACCCTTCCGGTTGAAGGGGTACTACCTCCCCCGGTTAGTGCCCCTAGATCTAATTTACCTTCTACACCCTTAACTCCAGCGAGCCGGGTGTTCCAACCACCGATTCACTCAAACATAGGAGGTACTTCTGGTGATATGGTTACTGGGATCCCCAGTATACCTACAATTCCTTCTTCCTTCCCTTACACTACTCAGAGTAGTCTGGTCAGATCCTCGGATTTTGTCCAAGGATTCCCTTGGAATGGGGGGCACATTCCCCCATCCAGTCCATACGTAGGTCCATCTCCTTCATATGTAGGAGTGCAGTTTGGGAGCAACACCTCTTACGGGAAAAGCTTCCAAACCCCCATTTCGGTCCCATACACGAGCTCTCCCTTTTCTTTGTTTAGCGGAGGGATACCTGCTCCAGTCTTTCAGACCCCAGCTTCTATGGGGATGGCCCGAACCACTTACACTGCACCTCCCACCCAAAATCATGTGGCCTACAGATGGAATCCATTTCAAGGAAACCTTCCCACTTCATAATCGGTGTCAAGGGGCAACCCCACCTTTACATATGGGCATTTGGTGTTGATGTATATGTAACTTCAGAATATATTCTTCTATGTATTTCATATATTGTAACCCGATGTTTATTCCGGGATGTTTCTATTATGCATTTGAGTCATGTGGTCATGCCCTGATGTTCCGATCGGGAGGATTAATAATATAATCAAGTCATATCAAGTCATTAGGTAAGTCCCCACTGTTTAGGGGCACTTGAGTTATTATACACTAATTAAGGTGTAGGCTCGAGTAGTAATTATTAGGGTTGAGCCTACGTGTGAAATGGAAACTTAAGTGAATGGACTAATATAAATAGAGAGGGTGTGTCTCTCTATTTATCACTTGTGAATTACATCACTTGCTCTCTCAAGTGTGGCGCACCTTTGGAGAAGGAAATACTTTGGCTTGACAGAAGACAGAAGGCTGGTGTTGTGTTGGGAGGTCATCTTACTGTTTTGGGATCACATCTTGTGGTGATACTATCTTAGAGGAAGTTGAGGGGTTTTCTCCATTTATGGTTTCCCCTCCTAAAATCTTTGTGTCTCTTGTCTCTTGTGATGTGCTTATGTGATTGATGTGTTTGTTATTCTCTCAGTGAAAAGATCTCAACATAATGCTACTTTAAATGTTGAAAAAATAACATGGTATCAGAGCTAACCTGAGAAGAAGACATTGTGCAGCTACAGGAACTAGGGATTCCTATTTTGTGGATATTCCTCCACATATTTTCAGCACAAGTATGCTAGGATGACTCTCCATTGAAGGGTGCATCTTCCTGTCGATGCGGAATTCAATTTCAAGCATTTTCAGTTTCGATGTGGAAATTAGGGCTTTCTACAGAAGAGGAATTTTTGAGTGATACTAGAATAGGATTTTTCTCCTCATCAAAACCGAAATTTAGAGACCTGGATCAATAAATTTGGTTGGGTGAAACTCCGGGAAAGTCAAACCCTAGTTTGACCCTGAGCTAGGAGAAACCCTAAATACTAAAAATGCTAAGTTTTGGTACAGTCGCTATATTCCCATATTGGTGAAGTCTCAGAAGCTGCATTTTGTAGGAGCCGAAGATAAAATCCTGATGAACACTGTGTCCAAATTTCAGCCTCTGATTCGCTATATTCCGGGAGATATGATCTCGCCAAGTTAGGGTTCCATCCTCTTCCAGAAATCATCCATAAACAGGACACCTAGGGAGATCTGCAATATCTTGGGATACAGAGGTCCAAATGGAATTCCTGAAGATGTTCCAAAAAGGGAATGGACTTTAATTTCTTTGGTCCGAAGGTCAGACTCAGAAGATGAACCAGTGACACGTGGAATTCCGTACAACTTTGCTGTTCTGAACAGTCTAGTAACAGGTCACCTTGGGAAAAGGATCATAAATCCCAAATGGTGAAACCAATTCTAATGAAACCTGTGGTGTTGGATCAGGGACATGTGAGGTTACCGTAGTGAGAAATTTAAGACATATAGGTTCAGTAATTTCGGAGATATAATAGAAATAGTAACAGGAATTTATGCAGAAGAAATCAGAAAATTAGGGCTTCCTGTTTCAGGAGTTTCCCTTCACTGTTTTCAGAAAAGGAGTACATTGGACAGCTCCATTTGAAGAGATCTATCTGTTCATCCAATCAGATCTGAAAGATTCCAAGTTTTGAAAATTAGGGTTTTTGTGACAAACCCTAGATCAACGAACTCCGGGACAAGGACGGACACCTCAAATCGGTAAGACCT
>LPNX011135811.1:26540-44978 GCA_001517045.1 Pseudotsuga menziesii | reverse complement strand
TGAAATGTTTCTAACCATACAAATGCATTTGACTTGTAGGAAAGATCACATACATAATCGCTTACAAGCAAAGAAGAATGAAGACTTGTTCCGAAGAACAAGTGATGATAGTTCAAAGACAAAGAATAATATGACAAGCTCACAAATGGGTGCAAGATGAACTTTTGAAGAAGTTCAAGATAGAGGATCTTAGTATCCAGTGATCCTAGATGGATACTACTTGTCACTCCAGTACAGAATGTTTCAGTGCATAGAGTACAGAAGACAGAGGGAGTATGATGCTCCGCTTCAGAGGGAGTGATTGCAGAAGATCCTGAGGTTCGACATGGTACGACAGGATGGGCAGATTACTGATGATTCTAGGCTTTACTAAGAGTAAAGTGGATTCCAACCTTTGATCCAAGGTTGAAGGTGGAAGAAAAGTGATGCTCCTGTTATGTGTCGATGCACTATTGTTCTAGGTATGGTGGTGTGGCAGAATACAAATGGAATCTTCCTTGGACAAGGGAAGTATGCAGTAGAGATCCTGAAGAGGTTCAGGATGATGGACTGCATGGCTACACCTATGGCATCGAACCTGAAGCTATTGAGTGATGCTTATTCAGAGTCGGTTGATGCTACGATGTATCGTCAGATGATTGGGTCCTTGATGTACCTGAGACCAGATATTTGTTTTGCTGTGAACACATTGAGACATGTTCACCTGATGGTTGCAAAGCATGCAGGGGTACAGTTGATTATGGACTCAAGTACGATGTGAATCAGAAGATTAACCTAGAGGGTTATGTTGATTCAGATTGGGCAGGCAGTGCCATAGACCAGAAGAGTACTTCAGGATGTTGCTTCAGTATGGGATCAGGTGTGATCTCTTGGTTTAGCAGGAAGCAATCCTGTGTGGCACTAAGTACAGCTGAAGCAGAGTATGTCGCAGCTTGTTCAGCTAGTTGTGAGGCAGTATGGCTGCGGAAGCTACTGTCTTATATATTTGATCTCCAGTTGGATGCTACTTGTATACACTGTGACAACCAGAGTTGCGTGAATTTGTCAGAGAATCCAGTGTTCCATGACAGGTCGAAGCATATCGAGATCAAATATCACTATATCAGGGATATGGTGCAGAGAGGAGCAGTGAAGCTCCTATATGTTGCGATGGAGGAACAGATAGCTGATGTATTGATGAAGCCATTGGCTAGACTGAAGTTTGAGTACTTCAGAGAGAGACTTGGTGCTCTCTAGATTGAGGCTTCCTCCCAGAGACAGTGATGATATCCAAAGCCATTCTGACATGGTGAGAGGATTGGTTCCTTCCATGGTCAGATGTAAGGGCTGAGATATTCCGTCATGGTGAGAGGATTGGTTCCTTCCATGGTCAGATGTAAGGGCTGAGATATTCCGTCATGGTGAGAGGATTGGTTCCTTCCATGACTAATATGAGTACTGAGATCCATAGCCATTCTGACGAGCAGGTCAGATGTAAGGGCTCTGCCATTCTGTTCATGGCTAAAGGATTTAGTTCCTTCCATGTCAGATGTAAGTGCAGAAATATCTCTTCATTGTAGTTGAGAGTCTTCCATCCTTGGATGGGATTGTGCCATTCTGACAAGCAGGTCAGATGTAAGGGAAGAGCCATTCTGTTCATGGCTAAAGGATTTAGTTCCTTCCATTTCAGATGTAAGTGCAGAAATCTCTCTTCATTGTAGTTGAGAGTCTTCCATCCTTGGATGGGATTGTGCCATTCTGACGAGCAGGTCAGATGTAAGGGCAGAGCCATTCTATTCATGGCTAAAGGATTTAGTTCCTTCCATGTCAGATGTAAGTGCAGAAATCTCTCTTCAGTGTGGTTGAGAGTATTCCATCATTGGATGGGATTGAGCCATTCTGATGAGTAGGTCAGATGTAAGGGCTGAGCCATTATGGTCATGGCTAAAGGATTAAGTTCCTCCCATGACAGATATGAGTGCTAGCCATTCTGTCGAGTAGGACAGATGTAAGGGAAATTGCCACTCTCCGAGAGAGTGGAGGCGCATGGTCAGTTACCATGTAGCTCAGTCAGGGACTGGGGGCCATTCTGACGAGGGTTTAGGATTCAGTTCCTACCAGGTCAGATGTGAGTGCACAAATCTTTCTTCAGTGTGGCGGATGTGGTTCCGACCTTGGTAGAAAGAACATAGTTCTTTCATCATTGTGTTGGTTGTGGTTCCAGCCCAGTTGAAAGTCTTCCATCAGTGTGGTGGATGTGGTTCTAGCCTGGGTGATAAGAACAGGGTTCTTTCATCAGTGTGGCAGGATGTGGTTCCAGCCTAGATGGGATTGTGCCTTTCTGACGAGTAGGTCAGATATAAGTGCAGATCCATTTCACAGATGTTAGTGATGTGATATCCTATCATGCTGGTGAATGTGAGTGCTGGGCCTTTCTGATGTGATTGCAGTTTACTACATGATTAGATGTGAGTGCTGGGCGTGCCTTTCTGACGAACAGGTCAGATGTAAGTGATGGGCGAAGACCTACACGAGAGTAGGCCTACAACCAGCATGAAAAAGGGCTGGCTCTATAGAACTTCCTATGACGAGATAGTATACACATGATGATGACCAGAGGAGATCCAGATCAAGCTATGATCCAGATCCAGTTATGATGACTCCGAGAGATCCAGATCGAGTGATGATCCAGATCCAGTCCAGTGATGATGATCCAGATCGAGTGATGATCTAGATCCAGTGATGCCATTTTATGATGATCCAGATCGAGAGATTATCCAGATCCAGATGACTTGAAGATGAATATGACTCGAAGATGAAGGTGATCCAGTTGATGCAGAGAAGAAGACCAGTGCTGAAAAATTGTGTCGAAAGAATACCTTCCTAGTTAAGAGGGAGTGTTGATGTATATGTAACTTCGGAATGTATTCTTCTATGTATTTCATATATTGTAACCCGATGTTTATTCCGGGATGTTTCTATTATGCATTTGAGTCATGTGGTCATGCCCCGATGTTCCGATCGGGAGGATTAATAATATAATCAAGTCATATCAAGTCATTAGGTAAGTCCCCACTGTTTAGGGGCACTTGAGTTATTATACACTAATTAAAGTGTAGGCTCAAGTAGTAATTATTAGGGTTGAGCCTACGTGTGAAATGGCAACTTAAGTGAACGGACTAATATAAATAGAGAGTGTGTGTCTCTCTATTTATCACTTGTGAATTACATCACTTGCTCTCTCAAGTGTGGCGCACCTTTGGAGAAGGAAATACTTTGGCTTGACAGAAGACAGAAGGCTGGTGTTGTGTTGGGAGGTCATCTTACTGTTTTGGGATCACATATTGTGGTGATACTATCTTAGAGGAAGTTGAGGGGTTTTCTCCATTTATGGGTTCCCCTCCTAAAATCTTTGTGTCTCTTGTCTCTTGTGATGTGCTTATGTGATTGCTGTGCTTGTTATTCTCTCAGTGAAAAGATCTCAACATAATGCTACTTTAAATGTTGAAAAACTAACATTCGGGGGCTGGACCCTCTAATCCCCAAGCTGGCACATCTAGTGCACTGGTTAGGCCCAAACTTCCTTTTCTGGCAACTTTGAACTTGCCAGACTTATCAAAATTGATGAATGATCCGGTGAGGCATGACCCTTTGTGGCCACCTGTTCCCACCAAACTGCCCTCGGACATCCCTAAGTTTGAAGGTAAGGCTGGTGAAGATCCTGGGGCTCATGCCACCACCTTCCATTTATGGTGTTCTTCCAACTCATTGAATGAAGATTCAGTGAGATTGAGGCTGTTCCAGAGGACCTTGACAGGCACTGCGGAAAAATGGTACATTGAGCTACCTTCTGCTGCTTTTAGTAGTTTATGGGACCTAGCTAGTGCTTTCCTCAATCACTTTCATCTTCCGGTCCGTTACGATTTCGGAACGGACTTCTTGTCTACTTTCAGACAAAACAAGGCAACCCACATCTCGAATCATATCCAAGAGTGGAGGAGGCGAAAGAGTCTTATCAAAGCTACCATACCTCCTAAGTTTCTATTAGAGTGGTTCCTTAAGTCATTGTTGCCATACATTTCTAAGGACGTGTCCACATCAGGAGTGACTAGTGAAGAAGAAGCCATACTCAGGGCCCAGCAGTTGGACTTGATTTATTCACAGTCTGGGATTTTATATGAAATTATCCCTAAGGCACCAAGGCCTTCGCATGAGGCCGAGAAACCCAAGCCTGGACCCCATGCCGATGGTGTGGTCGGGTCTGTGAACTCTCCCACCGTAGAGTCTTTGACAAAACAACTTCACCAATTATCTGTCAAACAGTCTATGGCGGAGGTAGCAAAGGCTGCCCCCTCCCCCCAAAGTGCAAATGTTTTTGCACAAACCTCTTTGAAGGGAAATCAGCAGCCCGACGGGAAGAAGAAGAAAGGTAAAAAGGGAGAGGGAAACCAAAATCAAAACAAGCCAAATCCCGTAAACAATGTTGATGGGGGAAAAAAGGAAAAGAAGAAAGTCAAGTTCCCTTATAAGTTGTGCCAAGGGGACCACCATACTCATCTTTGTCCCCTTATGGAACAAGCTCAAAAGCTGCTCCAAGCTCAACCACCGGCTGTCCTGAAGGATCCTTTTCCCCAAGGGTAGAATTCTGCTTCAGCTTCTACCGTAGCAGGGGGCACTCAAGCTACCCCTAACCCTAATTATATCAACATGGATAGATCCTAAACTTTGTTACAAACCAAGAACAAAAGCTATGAGAAAGAGACTGATGAGAAGGGTAAAGCTGTAGGTGAACCTTCCAACCCTCTCACTATAGAGAAACCTGCAGAAATAATGCCAAAGATACCCAAAGGTGTCTTTAAGAAGACTTTGCATAACCCAAATGCCAGGGCCGCTTCTAACTACTCTGTGGTTGAAGACTTGGCTCAGAATCTGTGTGCAATGTCAGCTTTGGAGGTGCTATAGAGCTGTCCCGCTCAGCGGGATGCCCTCTTAGTAGCTTTAGGTAGCATGGACTCTTCAAGTCTCACAGTGAAATTTCATCTATCTGATGTTAAAATTCTCCTCCCTTACCATGTATCCCTATCAATAGATGTTGTCCATGGTGGTAAGACCATTGGATGAGCAGTTGTTGATTAGGGGGCCTCTACATGTGTTATGTCCCTGGCCTGTTGGAAAGCTCTTGGATCCCCAGAGCTGGTCCCATCAACCACTTTACTTACTGCTTTTGATGGAAGGTCTTTCTGTCCACATGGTATCCTGCCGGCTTTTGAGATTAAGTTGGCTGGCAAAGCAGTGTCTGTTGAAGTTGAAGTGATTGACGCTCCATTGGACTACAATTTGCTTCTGGGTAGGAATTGGACTTATGCAATGTCTGCTATTGCAACAGCTGTCTTTCGTGTCGTGGTTTTTCCACATGAGGGCAAGGTGGTCACTATTGACCAACTTGATTTTACTTCAAAAGGCCGCTTAGAGTCTAAAGATTCCACTGTGCCATTGGTTGATCAGGCCAAACCTGCTACATAGAGCTTGGGGACTGGAATGTATGCATCATTGATGGGCACATTTGATATTCCAGCTCCAGTCCTTTATATCAGTTCTACTACTATAGGGAAGTCCATTGATTCGGTGGTCGATAGGACTGATCCTTGGGTTCTCCCAACCCCTCAGGAACTGGAAGTGCCCTTATCTGCAGTGGAAGTGGCGTATCAAGCTATTACCCAAACCACTGTTGATCCCATTCCAGATCCTCTTACAGTCTCGGATGATCTGGAAGAAGTATACTTTCCCGCATGGGCGGAAAACTCTTTACATTCCATAGATTGCTTAGACACCATTTTACCTTTCGATGAAGCTATTCTGGAAGCTATGTGTGCACGTGATAAGATATGTGGGGATCTTCATCACTGATCTTATTTCCTTCCAGAGCTAAGCAAGATAGAAAACCAAGAGTTTCATGTGAGACTATCGGATGATGTCGATACACCTGTCAACCCTTTACCTAGGGAAGGAGTGTTTGCTGAGGGGAATATGGCAAACATTTCTGCCACTATACCAATCAACATCTCTGTAAAACCAAATGTCATGGAAAATATGTATATAGGTGCAAACTGCTCTCCGGAGGAGATTTCCATTTATACTGTCCTTTTCAAGGAATTCCATGATACATTTGCCTGGTCATATGAGGAGATGCCAGGCATTGATCCATCTATTGTACAACATGAGATCCCAACCTATCTTGATGCCAAGCCGGTTCGACAAAAATTATGCCCTATGAACCCGCGTAAAGCGGTGGCTGTGAAGGTAGAGGTTGAAAAGCTGTTGAAAGTAGGTTTTATATATCCCATAGCTTTGACTGAATGGGTGTCCAACCCAGTTTCTGTTGATAAAAAGAAAGGGACTATTCGCATTTGTATGGACTTTAGAGACCTTAACAAATCCTGTCCTAAGGACAACTACCCCACACCATTTATTGATCAGATCATAGATACATGTGTGGGAAGTGAGGTATTCTCATTTATGGATGGTTTTTCCGGCTACAATCAAATCCAAATCAAACCGGAAGACCAGCATAAAACTGCTTTTATTTGCCCTTGGGGTACATTCGCGTATCGGAAAATGCCCTTCGGATTAAAAAATGCGGGGGAAACCTTTCAACGAGCCATGAACTTTGCTTTTCACGACATAAAATCCATTGTCGAGCCTTACCTTGATGATCTTCCCGCTCATTCTCGCAAGAGGATCCAACATCCAGATCATTTACGGTTGATTTTTGAGAGATGTAGATACTATAAAATTCGCTTGAATCCCCACAAGTGTGTTTTCTTCGTTGAGTCAGGAAGATTTCTTGGATTCATTGTCTCTAGTAGAGGCATTTAGGTGGATCCTTTAAAAGTCGAGGCCATTGTAAATCTGCCTCCTCCTCGTTCTCTTAGGCAACTTCAGAGTCTACAAGGAAAGTCTAACTTCCTTCGACATTTTATCGTTAATTATGCCAAGATCACTAAAGGTTTCATGCACCTGCTTAAACAGGACACCCCATTTGTATGGGATGATACTGCACAACTCGCATTCGAGGCATTGAAAAAAGCCTTGTTGTCGGCTCCTTTATTACGCCCACCAGATTATTCTAGGGATTTTATATTATATCTGGCCGTGTCGGAGTATACCAATGGGGTAGTGCTAGTTCAGGAGAACGACAAGCTCGTTGAGCATGTTGTTTATTATCTTAGCCATGCTCTAGTTGGACCTGAGCTTAAGTACTCCCACGTTGAGAAGTTAACCTTAGCAGTTGTTTATGCTGTACAGAGGTTACGACACTACATCTTACTGAGGACCACTACTGTAGTGGCGGATGTAAACCCTTTCCAATATGTTTTATCTCGACGGATTGTTGGGGGAAAATTCAATAATTGGATAGTCATTCTCCAAGAGTTTGACTTGGTTTTCCAATTTGCTAAATCCAAAAAGTCCTTAGTTTTTGCCGAGCTTATAACAGAATTTCCTACGGAAGAATATGTAGTGATTGAAGATGACTCATTCCCAGATGAGCACATCTTCCTTATATCCACCTCTAATCCTTGGTATGGAGATATTCTTATATATCTCCAGACTTTGAAGTATCCTACTGCTTACTCTAGGGAAGACCGACGTAAGTTACGCCTTCATGCTAAAAACTACCTCATTATAGGAGATACATTATATCGACGAGAGGTAGATTCCGTCTTGCGTTGTTGCCTTACTCATGAGGAAGCGTAGATTGTCCTAAATGATTCCCATAGCGGAGCGTGTGGGGGTCATTTATCTGGGTTAGCAACGACCCAAAAGATATTACATGCCGGGTATTTCTGGCCCACCATCTTTAAATATTGTGTGGAAGTAGTGAAACGCTGTCATCCATGTTAGCTTTACACCAGGAAAATGCAGTCACATCCTGCTCCCTTGTTTCCCCTTGTCTCAGTAGGCCCCTTCATGAAATTGGGGATCAATTATATGACATGCAACCTAGCCTCGGCTGGGGGGCATAAATACATCATTGTCCCTGTCGACTATTTCACAAAATGGGCAAAGGCAATGCCTACTTTCAAAGATAACGGGGAAACAACAGCTTTCTTCGTGTTTAATCAGATTATTGCTAGGTTTGGTATTCCCAAAGTGATTGTCACTGACCATGGCAGTCTTTTTCAAAATAACATGATGACATAACTAACCACCATGCTCTAGGATTCCGATAAGAACATTCTTCTCCATATTATCCGCAAGCAAATGGTTAGGTTGAGGCTGTAAACAAGACTTTAAAAACTATCCTTAAACGTACTATTGATGCAGCCCGCTCAAATTGGCACATCATGTTATATCTTGCTCTTTGGGATTTTCGAACCAATGTAAAGACTGCTACGGGTTTTTCCCCCTTCCAACTCGTTCACGGGTTGGAAGCCATTACGTCGATTGAATGCGAAATCCCATCCTTGCAGATAGCTATTCATGTGCTACCTGATACGACTGAGCTTGAGGAACAGTTGCTCCATTTAGAACACCTTGATGAACAACGTAGAGAAGCATTGACTGCAAATCAGGCTCATAAAAATAGGGTTAAATCTCAATATGATAAAATGGTCAAACCTAGGGTATTCTCTGAAGGGGAACTTGTCTTGCTCTGGGACCAAGATAAAGGGCCTCTGGGGGCAGGAAAATTCAAGGCCATGTGGTTAGGACCCTATGTCGTGTCTAAATTTTTGAGTAAAGGTGCATATGAATTAGTGGATTATGATGGGAATAAGCTGCCTAAGACTAGAAATGGGCTCTACCTGAAGAAGTACTATGCTTAGGCTTAGCACTTTTTTGTATATTAGTGTATGTATTTTTATGTACATTAGGTTGTCAGTTTTGTTTTTTATACTATCTGCTGGCTGTTGCATATGTCTTCCGAGATGTATGTAGGTTTCGCTGATGGTGCCAGCCGTCACACTTGTAACCTGGCTTTGGCAGCATGGGTTATCTATTCCCCCTTAGGACAGCTTGTTGCCGCGGGAGGCGCTTGTCTAGGTCCTGCTACTAATAATGTTGCTGAGTATATGGCTGTAATTGAGCTCCTATGGGATGCTTTGTCACGAGGAATCACCCAGCTTGAGGTCCGTTTGGATTCTCAGTTGGTTGTTTCCCAACTCAATCGAGCTTATCAGGTGCGTAATCCTACCTTATTACGTCAATTCATGCAAATTCGTTTATTGGAAAGACATTTTGAAGTTATTACTTTCAATCACATTCCACGAAACCAAAATTCATTAACTGATGCATATGCTAATTATATTTTGGACTGGCATCTCAGACGCATTTTATAAATTATACAGCAAACATATAAGAAACATTTGTAAATAAACTGACAACCAAACACAAATATATATATATATATATATGTAAATATCTGTCATAGATAGGTTGAGTCTAATCCGTAGATCCCGTCATATACAAAATATACAAAATGTGGATCATCATCCATCAAAATTCCCTAGAACTAAACCTGCCCGCCATGGCCACTAGGACCACCTTGGTCCCTGTGATCTCTAGGTACCCTGGCTTCCTCAGTCTCCTCGGCTTCGGCAGCCTCCACCGCATCTCTGTAGACAAGTACTGCTCTAGCTACTCGCCTAAACAGTCGGAGCCAAACCGATGGAACCCCTACTACAAACTCCTGCATGGCTGTAGGTATGTGCTCAATCCGTATCGTCGGTACTCGCTGGGTCAGCCTAGCCAGCTTCCCCTCTAGTACTCGGACTAATCCTGGGTCTCCTCCTACAACCAGACGGACATACATACGGGGGTTCCCTTCAGGGTGTACTGGTCCAATATCTGCATTTTGACATGTAAATCGGATTAAGACTTGTACATATGTATATACCCTATCATTTGAAAATTCATAAAAATTTGAAAATGATAAAAAATTAAAAGATCACTTACCCATCTTGCCCCATATTCCTCCTGGAGGGAGGACAAGGTCGGGATCACCTCGGAAATCCATCCCAGCGTATGGAAACTGCTCCAACGCCGGCAGCTGTCGTTCCCACCATACATAAAAGTCATCATCATAAACACTATGTACTATGTCTCCTCCTCCTTGACGAAGGAAGATATCTCCCCACCGGCTTAGCCTTGGCTGACGTGGATGTGTGACCTGCAGTGGTATAGCAGGGCTCATAGCTGGCACTCTCTCAAAGAATAATTCTACTAGGATGCTGGCATACCCAAAGTTCTTGCGTCTTCCTCTCCTGCAGTCGGAGAGTTGCCTCTTCATGATGGGGAGCACTCTTGAGCACCAATCATAGAGGGCACCTCTAAAGCAATCAACTGCCACCCTCATTTGATTCCTGCTAGCCATATGCAACCCTGACGATCCCGTAAGTCTCACAATAGTACTAGCTAGTACCTGGAGTGTGAAATCCTAGATGTCTGTAATAATAACACTGCTGCCCCTCTTTTGCGTACCTGGTGTACAGAACATGTCAACATAGTTTTGGACACTCAAGGGGTCTTCGCCCCTGCCAGTGCCCTCCAAGTTCACTGGTGCCCCCCATTGTGATAACCCGGTTATGAAATATATATCCTCTACGGTAAGCTCCAAAGTCTCACCTTGAAGATTAAACATCCCCATGTCATGATCCCAGTAGTTGACCATGAATTCCAGTAAGCGGACATTTGACTGCATGGGTGATGGGCAAAAGAACTTCAGCAGCCCGCAAGTTCTCAATGCTTGTATTACGGCCGCACTTTGGAGTGCCGCATGATCCATTACTTCATTTTCTCTTTCCCTCCACTCCAGCACCATATTTTTCCTGGAAAATACACACAATTTGGTTCAGTATTTCATCTTTAAAAATAAAAAATTGAGCATTAATTTTGAGTTTTCACCCATCGCGCAGCACTTGTGACTGTCTAGTTACGCAGGCCGCGAGTCATTCGCAACTGCCTAGTTTGACAACTCGCGAGTAAAATGCGTATTCGCGACTTTTACTCTTTGCAACCTGCGAGTGCGCCCTTATGTAATTTGGGATGATGTAAAATACTGAATTAACCATTAATTTTGATATTTGTTTGGATCAAATTGAAGGGTTTCGGGTGTAGAGTTACCTGCAACTGACGAATATGAATTTCGACGGTCCAATTGTCCACGGTAATCGATCAAAGATAGAGAGTAAACTTTCCTTTTTGGTCCAAAAAGTGCAAATGGTGAGAAATGTTTTAATTTTCAAGCTATTTATTGAAATAAAATTTCGTAAAGTGGGTCTTTTTGTATAGTTTGAAATGTCGATTGACTAATATCACCCTCTTTGTGCCTTGGAACAGGTTTACCAACTTTTACAAAGTGTTGATACTTCTATAGGGTGGTTTTGCTATCTCCAACTCATGTTGGCATCTTATCACTCCACATTAACCTTAGTATGCAACATTTTGCCACGGACTATGGTATCCTAAGCCATTAGTCCCTTGTCTCTACCATTGTTCTTCTGTGGCTAGGATCCTTATTTCATGAGTGTCATCTTATTATGCCTTTTCCATCCTTTGGTACTCATGCCGTCATTGTTTCAGGCCCAGGGGTTTCCTCATAGCTATTTTTCACACCAAATAGAGCTTCTTATGAATCTCTTTTTACAAGCTATCCCTTTATAGGACTCCCCACCCTTATGGAGTTTCTTTAGGCCCAGGTCTGACTCCTTCAAAACAGACTTGACTGCTGAGTTATCTCGTTCGTTCAAGCTCGTTAAGAATATGTGAATGGGCATCCACATTGGTGGTAGGTTATCTCTTTCTTGGACCATGCAGAATAATACGAGAAAGGATCACTCTATTTTCTTCGGAATTGAGAAGAGTATTCTCAGGTATAGGTTTATCACTTTTTCGGGCCTGAGGGACTAAATTTACGGAAAAGGAACACCCAGTTTGAGCTTAGTTTTCTCTTTTTCATGCTCTGGACCCAAACATGAAAAAGATTCCGAGTGTACTTTGTGTCTTTGTCATGCTCGTTAAACACTAAAGAACAAAGCAACGAGTTTATTGTTGTAAGCCCCATTTCTTGTAACCAAATGGATCTTTCCGAGTGATCTTGCTTTCCTTCACACTTTTAAAACTCAAGCTATTTTATGTTGTTTTGGAAGGATCGTTGGGTAGGTGGTAATTTAACCTTTTTCGGACCTTCCCGACTAAGTACGAAAAAGGTTCACCTTTTATTCTTCAAAAGTTAAGAGAGTTCTTCTGTGGTTTTTTTTATACTTTTTCGGCCTTAGGAGACTAAATTGGACAAAAAAGGACCCCCCTGGAGTCTTCTTTGGCATTTTCAGACTCTCTAAATGTGAAAATTCCGCATGAGCATGTACTAGTTCGGGCTCATTAAATCCACGAATCAGTGTATCAAGCATTATTTTCCCATCTCTTCAAGCTTGTTAAAAAATGAAGAGGGAACCGAGTTTACTTTCCTGGACTCGTTAAAACTTAACAGGGAAGGTAAGGAAGAAGTTTTCTCTTGTTTTCAATAATGGAAGCATGTCATCCTTGAACATAGCACTCTTTGTTTTTCGATATCCATGTTTCAGTGTACACCTTTGTCCAGCTATCACCTTGAGTTTCTGACTCCTCCTCTTGTTCATTATACCTGGGGAATCTGATCATGTCTCCTACATGACAGATAGGTCTGGTTGTTCTATCTATCTGTTATACTTTGCCTTGGGTCATCTCTGTGTTGTGCTCACTGATCAAGGATTCTTCCTAATGTCTGATCTATAGCCTGATCCCATCACTGTTATATCTATTCTCCATTTACTTGTGTCTCCCTTCTTTTTCCCAGTTCCTAGTCACTCTTGTGATCCGTTGGAGGATCTATTGCCTTCCTTATCACAGTATGGTTCTGTTTCAGTACCTCCTGATGACGAAGACCTGGAGTTTTGACGATAGTACCTCTAGATTCACTTTCATCATTGGCGAACTCCTTTGCTTCAGTTGTCAACTATCACTTATTGGTTGACAAACTGTTGAATCCTCTCCATGTTCGACTTCAGCTTACCCTTATTCACATGGCTTGGATTGTACTGGTTCCTTGGGATCATTTATGAAGACCTTAGTCCCTCATTTTGGGCTAAGTTGCGCAAGACCATGTTCTATTCTGATATCCAGCTTCCAAATCTTTGAAGACTCATCATTATTGTATTGTGGTTTCGATCCACCTTTGTAATATACGTGGTTTCTACCCGTATCATATGATGTAATCAAATATTGTAATGGAGCTAGTGTTCCAGTAAATTGAACATAGCATCCTCAGATGTAACTTTGTATTTGACATTATTATGTATTGGTTTCAGGTACTCTCTCTGTGCCATTGGATTTCTGAGTTTTCCAAAGTTAAATATTATAATGTATTTCGGCCATCGTTCCCTTCTGACCTCACACATTAGGGGGCATCTGTTATACACCTGAGTGGCACCTCTCCGTCGGAGTGCTGATATCCCTCATGTCGGCACACAAAAGGACACTTATGGATAGAGGTTTTCCCATAACACTATAGCTTGGCTTGTCATGAAATACATTCTACCTTCATCTAGCTAGTTACTTTGCCATTTTGCCATGTTAATATGTATTCGCGACTATCATTTTATACAACTCGCGCATCACTCGTGAGTCTCCTGTACAGCAAGTCACGAATCCATGTATTCATTGGTTGCACTTATACATAGATGCGAGTCACTCGCGGGTTGCTCTACTACATACCCGCGAATGTGCCTCTTAACATGAAAACATAAAAACACGCGCTAATGGGAGATTATTTAAGGTATTTTACTTAATTCTCCTAACTGCTACAACTTCCTTAACCTTCGAGAACTGCCTTATTTCACCCATATAAATACAAGCCTTGGGGAGGGTGTAGGGATATATACTTGGAGAGCAAAGTTATGCTGGTGGATTGTTTACAGAAGTCTTTGGAGCAGTGAAACTCATAATCCTTTGGTGACAGAGGATTCCTTGTCTCAGACATTTGGTTGTACTCTGAAATTTCTCATTATTGATAATAAAGAGATTACTTCTTCCATATGTGTCTCATATATATTGGTTTGATAATTGTTTATGCTTTTGTATTTCATATCTGATTTATCTAACCTGCTTATATATATACATGAACCACTCTGTATCTGGAAGATTGTCTCTAAACAGGTGAAAGAGGAGTGAGCCTTGAAGACTTTGGAAGTGGAGCAGATTGGAAGAGGACTAGCAAGGATCGAACTTCGTTTAACAAGTAAGTTCTTCTAACCCTCATATTTCCTATTCTGCACTTTAGAAGTCAATTGTCTGCAAGTGTTTGAGTATGTTGGTAACCCCCGACCTACGATTATTAGGTGCATAATCCTGTACAACACTCTCCATAATAAAAACCTCATTATATTGGAGAATTCACAATAAAGTTCCTTTCATTATAAAAACACATGGAATTTCTTTCCTAAGATGGATATGAATAGGTTTGATGGGATTGACCCCATAGGTTGGGTTACCTATATGGGCAACTATTTCTCTCTTTATGGAATTAATAATGACATGATTAAAATCCATGAGGGGATTTTGTAACCAAATAAAAAATGATGGAATTGGTGGCAATGTCATAGGAAATCCTATGGAGGTTACATTTCCAAGAGCTAGTTTGTGAAATCCATCTATGCTCGTTTTGAAAGGCATCCTCACCATTTGAGTAGGTTAACCAAGTTGCACCAAACCAACACAGTTGAACACTTTATAACATATTTTGAGCAATTCAAAATCTGTATAGAAGATATGACTTATTATTTTTTTAAATAATGCTTCATCAATGGTCTTCATGAGGAAATCAAACCAAAGTTGTGATGCAATACCTAGTTATGCAGTTGGACTCCTCTCAATAAGTTTTTGAATCATAAATGGTGATAATTGCATAGGTCAAAAGACTATCTTTTCCATCTTGTCCTTTCCCTCCTATAGTGTCTAATACCACTTCCCCCCTCTCGATAACAACCATTAAGGGTGCACAAGTTATCTCATGAAGAAATGGATAAGATCCAATGCCTCCAACTTTGTTATAATTAGGATGAGAATTTTTTCAAAAGGAATGAATACAAGGAACACAAATTATCACAAATGAATGTGTCCCAACCAGACTATCCTAAGGACATTCTAAAGGAAGCCCTGTGTTTTGGGGATTTTGTTGCATTGGTGAAAAAAACCATGTCTAAACTAGGCTATGAGTTAAACAACATACAATGGTTAGTAGTGAGAGTAGCATAAGAGTATCCTAATAGAAAATAAGAAAATAAGAAAATAAGAATCATATAAATAATCATTATACATGATTAATTACCATGGTGCCATTCAAACACAAAAAGTGGAGGAAAACAACAATACTAATATATTAGTTCTATGGAAAAACATAAAATATGTGATATCACCTAGTAAGAGTGACTAGAAGCAAGTGGCAGTAGACACTATCCTTGGGATGGGTTATTTTCCTTCTTGAAATCTATTTCTAACAATGGTAAATGAAGGGCACTTATCTCCTTGATGAAGGACCTCAAGCAAGCATGAGGAAATAAATGGTAGAGATGAGAGAGTCAAATAGTTGTATGAAATAGTCCTATAAACCTTCAATCACCCAAAAAATCTATCTTCACACACTTGCAAGAATTGTGTGGATATGGAAGGAAAAGCTATGAAAATTTCACAAGTAACACATAAAAGAAACTACACAATTGAATATTAAGGGTAATTTATAAGGTTTTCCTTCTAAATTGAGGTGATTTAGTAGTCATGAGGTAGTTTTATTATGATGTTCTTTTTCAATGATGCTTTAGCCTATTTTTTCCAAAATTCCACTTATGAGTGAAAGGTGATAACATTTTCCCATTTACATGTGAGGTTGGGAGTAATTGTATAGCGAAAATATATCATTATTTCTCTCCCATGTGCTTTTGTTTCCATATTGTAGAGAGAGAGAGAGAGTTGAGTAAAAAAAGGAAGGAATTTCCATGGAGGAGTGATGAAGGATACCCAGAAAAACAATCTTAAAATTATGTAGGACCATTTCTTTATGGAAATAAAGCAAGCATATCACATGATCGTGAATGTGTATTGAAATAGATAAAATGGACACTTGGTATCAAATAAAAGAACCAATATTTTCCTCTATGAACATAGCTCCAATTAGTGAGAAAGGGTGTTATTGAGGGAAGAACCTTGTATAGAAACAAGGTGTCCCTTGTAGACGAAATTGACAATAAAATATTACTCCTTTGGGATAGGCCTTGGAACCTATATGGAATCTCATAAATAAAGGTTTATGATTGATGGATTGGATATTCGTACAAGCTCAGGGGTATTCAAATGGAAATAGGATAATATAACCATTGTATTGCATGATCTTTATTGATATGGTGATGGGTTGGGATCAAACAATTGGCATAGGTAGCAATAAATATAAATATGGAATAACATACCCTAATTTTGAATTATAAAATGGACACTTATGCAGAGTGGGTATTAGGGACTATGCAAATGTTTTAAATGGATAGATTGAGTGAATTTTAAATATCAACTATTACTACTAGGGGAAATAACTCAATGGGATTGTATTATTTGATACTTGGATGTTGCAGATGTTGTAAATGATTGGAATAAATGTACTCATCGTCTGGCTAAAGTTGACAAGGACTATTTCCAAGTGAAGAGATGCTACATGAATTTGAATTAATACAAATATTGATCTTTCCCTCATTTTGGATTTTTGAAAGTTTCTGGATGTTTTTAGTATTTGTCATTTTATGAATAAAATTATATGGACACGTTATAGAAAAGGAGACTAGTTCCCTAAGGTAATTGCAATCAAATGAATATGTCGTGTACGATTATAGTGACAACAATGAATAGGAGTAGGGCCCCTAGGGTGGGTCTCCTTGTTGGGTTGATCAATAATGGAGTGAACTACATATGGTCTATGAGTCGTGGTTGATATGAAGCATCTTGTGTAGTAATACATAAAGAATTTTTGAGCCAATCGAAGTCCAATATTATGGGTCCACATAATGAGTAGTAGGTAATATGAGGATTTTCTCATATATACAAATTATAGGAACTCTCAATCCTGGGGGAAATAATGCATCATGGGTGCCATAATATGATGGGGTCCAATGCTAATACAACCCATGGGGTTGGGATGAGATTACATAGAAAATGGTTCTACTACAGTGGGAAAGGGTGATGAACCTTTTCTCAAGTTGTTTGAAGACTATGATGCATTTTCTAAGTGACAAATGGATAAAATTGCAAGGATTGTAGAGGGCACTCCTATATCTATCATATTGGTGAATCCAACATACCTCACCTAGTTTTAGTGAGTACATACATGTATTGATGAAAAAATGGTCTCTTGGTGTTACATATGAACACACGAAATCGAGTGCACAATATAAAAGTACTTGAAAAAAAATAACCCAACAATGCAAACAATATAAAAAATGGAGCTTATGAACACCTATACCTATTTGATGATCCTAGGGTAGAAATTGTTAAATTTTCATATGCTAAGCTAGATCATTAGTATTTCATTTCGAATTCATAACAAAAGCATATAAACAGGATCATTGAAAGATAGACAAGCACAACCATACAAAAGAAACACAAAGATTTATCCTGGGAAAACCCTAAAGGGAAAAACCCAGCAAAAACCCTAAAGGGAAAAACCCAGCAAAAGCTTCCTCAATATAGATGCCCCAAAAATATAAAAGGTAAAACCAACAAGGAGATCAAAGCCTGATCCTCCTCCTGCTCCAGCTACTCTTCTCTTCTCCACAAATGCGCTACACAAGTGAGAGTGTGTGTTCCAAATGAGGAGCACTACACCTCTATTTATATTCATCCGTTCACTTAAGTTAACTCATCTATCATGTAGGCTCGAGTTAATCATGTAGGCTTGAGTTACACATGTAGGCTCAAGTAACCACACTGGGGTGCTAATGACCCACCTTTACAATTAGAGGGGACTGACTCATGACTCTTATTAGTTCTTCCGATTAGGAGCATCAGGGTACAAAGTAATACAAGTGGTTCTCCTAGTAGGACCATCGGGGACCACAAAGAAATACATATAGAATATTCTTCGAAGTTACAATATTTCAACACTCCCCTTAACGAGAAGGGTATTCTATAACAACATCAACAACAACAATAATAGGAGAGAGATAGAGGACATCATCAACATCATCAGGGTGATACATCTATAAATCATTGGAAGCTTTTCAACATCATGTATTCTTCATCTTCAATCTTTAGTCTTCAGCATCATCAGTACTTTGACCGCTTCGATCAGCAACATCTTCAGCATCTTGATTCTTCAATCAGCAGCAACATCTTCAGCACTTTGACCTTTCGATCAGAAACATCTTCAGCACTTTGAACTTTCAATCA